>CM074505.1:15498966-15575138 GCA_037389245.1 Oryzias sinensis | reverse complement strand
CCCCCCCCCCCCCCCCCCCCGCGGGCAATCTCACGTGCATTTTTGTGATAATTGTGGCCGAAAAAGCAGGAAGTTGTGGCTGTTTGAGATGAAATAAAAGTTAAATTAGAAAATTTAGAAACTGTTTGTTTGTTATGGTTTCAAGTCATTTCACAAGGACAACTCATGGTGCGCTGGGACACTGGTCCTTTAAGCCAATGCATCATGGAAGATGTAGTGTGAAAACTGCCGAAAAAGGGCAGAAAGACTCTCTTCTCTGAGCTTTATGGTTTTGTTCACTTGTTCCACGGTCTGATACCAGATTCTGTGGAAAGCTACACCGCTAAAGACGAGCTTTAGCTGGTATTTTTGTAAGAACTGAGCGACTTTTTGAGCTTAATTGGAAAAAGGAAGTGAAGACTTTAAGCACTTCTAATGGTAAGACTGATGACATGTGATTAAGCCTTCAAGATCGATTGACAGTTAAAGGTGTGGGACTTTTCCGCTAACTGTTATAGCTGCAGCTAAATCGCGGTACCATCATTCTTATCAAGATGTCTTTAATAGAATTAAATAAACACAAAGAAAAAGTAATTACGAGCTGATATCCTGGAGATGGAAAATGTTTTTAGATCAGTTAATTAGGGCAATTTCCCACGGCACACTTGACCATCTTCCACGGCACACTAGTGTGCCGTGGCACACTGGTTGAAAAACACTGATCTAGAACATATAATTCAAGATAAAACATTTGCATCTTTTGAAAACCTAAAAGGACGGTATGGATGTATTAACATTTATTTTTAGAATATCATCAACTGAATTCCGTAATAAGTGCAAGGTTTAATCCAAGTAAATTTGACACTCCCTGATACAGTGAATACATTTCTGAAACTATCATCATACAAAATTATGTCTAAAATGTATATATTTATAAGCAATAATGGAAATCAAGTCACAATGCCAACAGAGAAGTGGGATTCAGACCTGGGTATTAATACAGACAACTCTTTTTAGTCACAGAGTTGCTCCAACACTTTTAGACTAACCAAAAGTCCAAATCTGATTCAGTTTAAAACTCGTCATAGAACTCACTACACAGGACAAAGGATGTTCAAGATGGGTCTCAGAGAATCAGACATTTGTGGGTTTTGTAACAGCAATACCCCAGATCATTATTTGCACACACTGTGGCTTTTCACAGCCTCGCCATCTCTTTGTGTACTTGGTGATATGAGCGCCAATCAGTATAGAGGAAAGATTGAAATCCGTCATCTTTACTGCTCTTTGCATAGCTAAAAAAACAACCTTAGTTAATTGGAAGAGTAAAAACAGCATCAGTTATAATCAATACCAGAACCTTCTTTTGGATTATGTCAGCTTAGAGTTAACATCCACAGTGATCAAAAACAATACAGAAAACTTCAGTCCCTCTGGTCCCCTGTAATTAGCACCATCACCTAGTGGGGAGGGGTGGCCCATGTGCTTCTTTCCTGGGCCTGTGGTGGGGGTGCGGTCGTCTGGTCTGGGTCCAGCTTCTGGGGATTTTACGGGGGCAGGGGTCTGGGACAACCGGCCAAATGGCTACTCCTGCATCACCTCTTCCTCCTTTCGGTATTGCCGCTACTTCCGCCTCCGCTCCGTCACCTGAAAACTTCCGCCTACAGCCCGAACCGTTTTCCGGAGACGTTGAAGCTTGTGGAGGTTTCCTGCTACAATGCTGTTTGCTGTTCCTGCAAGCTCCAAGGTACTACAATTCCGACCGCAGTAAAACCACTCTGGTTACAAATTCTCTCCGTAATAAAGCCCTGCAGTGAGCCCAGGCTTTTTTGGCTGCCAATCCCGTCACTCATCTGACATACGAACATTTCATTGAAGAATTTAAGCTGGTGTTTGACCAACCCAGAAAACAAGAGGAGGCCGCACGTAAGCTTTTCGCCCTCAAACAGCTTAATCGATCAGTGAGTGACCATGCGATTGATTTTTTGGATCCTGGCGGTGGAAGCAGGCTGGACGGATCCTGCACTAAGAGGGGTTTTCTATCAATCCCTGAATGAAACCATAAAGGACCACCTGTGTACTCAGCCAGAAACCCATTCCTTTGAGAAGCTCGTCATGGCAGCACTCCGCTCTGATACCCGCCTACGCGAGCGGCAGCATGAAAGTCCTACAATGCCACGTAAAGATCCTGTTGTTCCACCGCAAGGTACAACATCACAAGGCAGCGACGGCAGGTCGAAGGAGCCTGTTTCTACTTTGTGAAACCAGGACATCAAGTGCATCAGTGTCACCTACGTCTAAACCCCCCACTAGAAGACAGGCCGCGGGCGGGTGATGTAGAATCATCTTCTAAGAATTTCCTCCTCATTCCTGTCAAGTTAAGCCATTTTTCTGAAACTCTGGATCTCCAAGCCTTAGTTGACTCCGGAGCGGAGCAGAATCTTATCGACCACAGTATTGTTACTCGTTTGTCCCTGCCCACTGCAGCTCTTTCTGCTCCTGTTAAAGCCGCTGGTTTAGGGGGTCAACATCTGTCTGTCATTACCCACTGTACCGAGCCTGTTCTGTTAGTTACGGCCGGTAACCATCGTGAATATGCTCAGTTTTTCATTACCCAGACCCCCCAGAATCCGGTTATTTTGGGGTTTTCCCAGATCCGTTGTCACAACCCGCAATTTGATTGGGTCCACCACCGCGTTATTGGGTGGAGCGATTTCTGCCTCGGCAATTGTCTCCAATCTGCAGTTCTGTCAGTCAGCTCCACTCCTGTCAAAGTTCCTGAAGAAATCGATCAGTCTAATGTTCCTAGCTGCTATCACGATCTCTGCTCTGTTTTCAGTAAAACCAAAGCCGGTTCTTGGCCTTCCCACCTTCCCTATGACTGCTTTATCACTCTATTAGAGGGTGCTCCTCTTCCTAAGGCTAAATTGTTTAATATTTCAGGTCCCGAGAAAATAGCTATGGAGAAGTATATCCAGGAGGCGCTTTCCTCGGGGCACATACGTCCCTCATCCTCTCCGGTTGGCGCAGGGTTCTTCTTCGTCAAGAAGAAAGATAAAACCCTCAGACCCTGCATTGATTATCAGGAACTCAATCAGATTACTGTGAAAGACAAATATTCTCTTCCTCTTATCACTTCCGTTTTTGACTCCAAGAACCCTGCATATTTTCCAAGCTTGATCTACGCAATGCTTGCCGTCTCGTTCGGGTCAGAGAGGGTGACGAATGGAAAACCGCCTTCAACACCCCTCTCGGTCTATGAATACCTCGTAATGCCGTTTGGGTCAACTAACGCTCCTGCCATTTTTCAACATCTGGTTAATGACGTTCTTTGGGATTTCATAAATCGTTTCGTCTTTTTTTATCTTGACGATATACTCATTTACTCTAAACATCCCGATCAACACCGTGTTCATGTTCGTCAAGTGCTCCAACGATTATCAGAAAACCAGCTTTTCGTCGAGGCCGAGAAGTGTCAGTTCCACTCTACCGTCATTCCGTTCCTAGGTTACATCTTTGAAGCCGGCAGCATTCGCCCCGACCCCTGCTAAAATTGAGGCCGTTTCTTGCTGGGAACCACCTACCACACGTAGAAAGTTACAACAATATTTGGGGTTCGCCAATTTCTATAGACGCTTCATTAGAAATTACAGTGCCATCGCGGCCGCCCTGACTCAGCTCACTTCCACTACTCGGTCCTACCAGTGGACTCCCGCTGCTCAAAAGGCTTTCAATACCCTCAAGAAACTCTTTTTGTCCGCTCCCATCTTGATCCAACCTGACCCTAACAGACAATTCGTGGTCGAAGTGGACGCATCCGACTCAGGCGTAGGAGCTGTTCTTTCCCAGCGCGAAGAAATCTCCGGCAAGCTGAAGCCCTGCGCTTTCTTCTCTAAAAAACGTTCTCCCACTGAACGCAACTACGATGTGGGCAATTGTGAACTACTAGCAATAAAATTAGCACTTGAAGAGTGGCGTCACTGGCTGGAGGGTGCGGTTCATCCGTTTATTGTCTGGACAGACCACAAGAACCTTTCATACCTTTGCTCCGCCAAAAGACTAAATTCCCGTCAGGCCCGCTGGTGTTTATTCTTTGATCGTTTCAACTTCTCTATTACATACAGTACAGACCAGGAAGCCGCAATGTCAAGCAGGATGCCCTCTCACGACAATTCTGTTCATCTGACGACCAGGACCACACCTCTGCCCCATCATTCCATCCACCTGCATCATTGGGAACATCACGTGGGACATCGAAAACAAAGTTTTACAAGCCCAAGGTGAGGAACCCGACCACCCAGACCCCCCTGACGGTACCCTTTATGTTCCTCGTTACCTCAGGTCAAACGCTCTCACATGGGCCCACGCCTCTCGTATTGCCTGCCACAGCGAGGTGACCAGAACTCTCAACCTCCTCCGTCTGCGTTTTTTTGGCCCTCCATGGCTAAGGATGTTAAGGAGTATGTTTCTGCCTGTACCACCTGCGCTCGCTTCACATCCTCCAACTCACCTCCGTCAGGCCTCCTCCAGCCGTTGTCAACTCCCTGCTGTCCTTGGTCCCACATAGCACTGGACTTTGTTACTGGTCTCCCTCCGTCCCAGGGTAATACCGTCATCCTCACAGTCATTGACCGTTTCACTAAGTTTGTCCATTTCATTCCACTCCCACAGCTGCCCACAGCAACAGCAACTACTGAAATACTAGTGCAACAGGTCTTCTGTCACCATGGCATCCCCGTTGACATCGTCTCTGACCGGGGGCCTCAGTTTGTCTCCCAGGTTTGGAAGGCTTTCTGCGGTGCCCTGGCAGCCACCGTCAGCTTGACCTCTGGCTACCACCACCAATCTAACGGTTAGGCTGAACGTGCCAATCAAGAACTGGAGGCCTCGTTACGTTGTCTAGCCGACCGCAACTCCTCCGAATGGTCCAAGTACCTGGTTTGGGCAGAGTATGCACACAACACTCACCCCTCTTCTGCCACAGGCCTGTCCCCCTTCTCATGCCGTTCTGGGTTATACTCCTCCTCTGTTCCCCTCTCATGAGCTGGACCTCGCTGTACCTTCTGTTCAGGACCACCTCCATCGCTGCCAGGACATCTTTTTTTTTTTTTAACTTGTCCTGTCCAACAGCTGGGAAGGCAGATGAGCTGAGGGCCTCTTGTGTTGGACATATTTTACTTTAACAATAGGGGTTATTAATCTTCTGACAAACCAGAGGTATGTCTGAATAAACCCCTTTTGTAATTGAGGCCAAACTTTATTAATTTCAACCATGTTTGAAAATCTTTGGTGTTGGACCAGACGGAAAAGGAAAGATGGGAAGAAGAGAGAGGGATATTAGAGAGGGGGGGGTTAGGAGGGTGATAATAGGAGGGGAAGGGGGATAAGACAATGAAACAGCATAGAGCAGCAAGTTTACTGGTTGTTTATCATTACGGTAAGGTTCAAATGTAATCTCAAAGGGCGGGACCTCACCACACACACACTCAAATGTTATCAAAACACCTGCTAGCTGCAAAAATGTCCACATGTCAACATGTGCACAAAACAGATAGTGTTCAAACACGCATACTTATGCCTTAAAACCAACTAGTGTGAAATATTTCATTCATTCTATCACGCAAACTATTAGTGCAAAGGTGAGCTAAGGTGAGTGTTTATGTTCTTCTAAAATGGATGCAGGAATGTGTAAAGAAGGAAGGAGAGTGGCCAGCCATCCCCACACCAAGACCCCCGCCGCAGCAGCAGCGGCATCCGGAACCCCCCCAATGCCACACGGGAGCAGGCAGGGAACAACCGCCCCCCGGGCGACCAAATCCGCCACCCAGGCCAGGGCCAGCAGGACCGCCGCGAGGCCCCCAGAGCCAGAAGGCAGGGAGGCATGGGGGGAAAGAGAGTGCCGCCCCAGCCCAACCAGGAGAGCAGCCCCCCGCTGCGCCGGGAGAGCCCAACGCAGGGCCCCACCGGAGAAGGGCACCCACGGCCCCAGACGAGCACCCAATCACCACCCAGGAGTTCCGGGCATCCCCCCGCCCCAACCCCAGGTACGAGCCAGGACCCACCAAGGGAGACCCGCTCCGCACTCCAGGCAGCCACCCACCCGGCAGCCACCCACCCGGCCCACGGTTGATCCAGGGAGGAGCAAGGCAGGGGCCCGCCGCCCCCGCCCAGGAGGGGGGCACCCCGAGGAAAAAGACGGGGCTGCCGGAACATCTGGCATCAAACCCGGGCAGCATTGCTCCGCACTAAGGAGATCACCTGTCAGGCGGCTAATCGACACTGGGTGACGGGTCCCACGTATCTCCCTGGGCAAAAAGTCTGGTTGTCGTCCCGAAATATCCCTATTCACGCTACTTCTCGCAAACTTGCCCCCCGTTTTATAGGACCCTACACAATCGACAAAGTCATCAACCCCACCTGTGTTCGACTCCGGCTCCCGGCTGCCCTCAAAATCCACCCGTCCTTCCATGTGTCTCAGATCAAGCCTGTTGTCGACAGCGACCTTTGCCCGCCATCCGCTTCCCCTCCACCCGCCCGGGTCATTGATGGCACGCCGGCTTATACCGTCAGTCAGGTTTTGTACATCCGCCGCCGGGGTCGTGGCAACAAATCCCTCGTGGATTGGGAGGGTTACGGTCCAGAGGAACACTCGTGGGTCCCCCATTCCCTGATTCTGGACCGTACCCTCATCTCCGACTTCTACCGGGCCCACCCGGATCGGCGTCCCGGACCGCCTGTAGGCATTCGTTGAGGGGGGGGGGTACTGTCACGGTGCGTGTCAGACTCCTCCCCCTCCAGCTCTGCCTGTTCTGCTCCCTGATTGCCACCAGCTGACTTCACTCATCTCTTCTGCCTTGCTGCTCAAAAGGAGACCTCACTCATCAGTTCAACGCCAGTTCGTTGCCCCTTATGGTGACTAGCCCTAGTCAAAGTCATGCTCGGTAACCTTATGCTTTGCTTCGTTGTCGCTCTAACTTTATGTTCCTTGTTCCAGGATCATCAACCTACCACGAGTGAAGTCAGCGTGGATCATCCACTCATCCGCCCAGGAACCAGGAAGACACCACGGCAAACACCCTCCAGCCACGCCATCAGTCACGTCCATGTCCGGATCGCTTTCTGCCTCGATCAATCTCATCTCTGGAGAAACAAATAAACTCTTCTCATCTCAAAACTCACCTGTCCTCGTTCTGGGTTACAGCATCTGGGTTCCACCCACCTGCAGTATCATGACATAGATAAACAAGAAAAAAAAATAAATAAATAAAAAAAAACCTCCCCCTAACAATCAAGCTTTGTTTGCTATGGACACATAGGGACCATTGGTGGAAGCCATTGGTGGAAGACTCCAAGACCCGAGTACGATTTCTGTTGAGGAGAGCTGGGAACAGACAACCCTTCAACACCTCTGCTCCAAACAGCTCTGAGGGTGTCTGCCCCCTCCTCACACCTTTATTCAAAATGGGGTCGCCCTGGTTTCATGGGGAGTAAAATAACTACAGGTCACAAGGATAGTAGTTGTTAATATATTCTTTCATTTTTTCTGTAGTCACAGGAAGTTATGTCTTTCATGATAAAGTAAACACATCCAACAATTCCTCCCTGTTTATTATTCTAACAGCTGCATTCTCATGTCCCTGTTTGACTGTAACAGCCTGCCAGGTGAAGAAACAGCTGGAGAAACTTAACCAGCACAAAACAGCCGGCCCGGATGGCATCAGCCCTCGTACCATGAGGACCTGTGCCCACCAGCTGTCTTCGGTTCTCCAGCATCTCTTCAACCTGAGCCTCAGACTTGAGAGGGTGCCGCTCCTCTGGAATACCTCCTGCCTGGTCCCTGTACGCAAGAAGACCTCTTCATATCACCCCAGGGACATCCATCCAGTTGCCCTCACTTCTCATGTGATGAAGGTGCTGGAGAGGCTGGTGTTGGCTCAAGTGACACCGTTGGTGAGCTCTTCTCTGGACCCCCTGCAGTTTGCCTGGGGGTTGATTGATGCTGTCATCCATCTTCTGCAGGGAGCTCACTCACAACTGGATGGTGGTGGAGGCATGTTGAGAATTATCTTCTTTGATTTCTCCAGTGCCTTTAACACCATCCGGCCTTCTTTACTGGGTGATAAGCTGTGGCTGATGGGTGCCGGTGCGTCCACCGTCTCCTGGATCACTGACTACCTGACAGACAGGCCACAGTTTGTCAGACTGGGCGGCGTCCTGTCTGACGTGGTGCTGAGTGGTGTGGGAGCCCCACAGGGCACTGTGCTCTCTCCCTTTCTGTTCACCTTGTACACCTCTGATTTTCAACACAACTCGGAGTCATGTCACCTACAGAAATTCTCTGATGACTCTGTGGATGTGGGGTGTATAAGCGATGGACGGGAGAAGGAGTACAGGAGGCTGGTGGACGGATTTGTGGAGTGGGCTGGAGAGAATCACCTGCTGCTCAATGTGGACAAGACCAGGGAGATGGTGATCGACTTCCGGAGGAAAGGGACAGTCTTACAGCCTCTCTGCATCCTGGGCAGGGATGTGGAAGTGGTGGAGGAGTATAAATACCTGGGAGTGACTATCGACAGCAGACTGAGCTGGAGGAGCCACAGTTCTGCTGTGTACAAGAAGGCCTGCAGCAGACTCTACTTCCTGAGGAAGCTGAGGTCTTTCAATGTGTGTAGCAAGATGCTGGGGATATTCTACCAGTCTGTGGTGGCCAGCACCTTGTTCTCCTCTGTGGTCTGCTGGGGAAGCAGCATTGCAGTCAGTGACACCAACAGACTGAACAAGCTGATCAGGAAGGCGGGTTCTGTCATTGGCTGGAAACAAGACACATTTGAAGCAGTGATGGAGAGGAGGTCACTGAACAGACTCCTTTCAATCATGGACAACCCAGAGCATCCTCTCCACCCTCTCTAAGAGGCTCAGACAGCTCCGCTTCAAAACTGCCCGGTACCAGAAATCTTTCATACCCAACACAATAACCCTGTACAACAACTCACAATGCAACAGATAACCTTTGCACATTTCTTTTGCACATCTCTTCACCTGCACTGTTTTGTAAATAGCTTTTTAAATTATACCACATTTTCTTTGTTCTTGTTTTTTTATTTTTTATTTTATATTATTCTTAGTCTTTTTTTCTCCTGTCAGTTGCTATGGTAATGAACAAATTCCCCACGTGTGGGATCAATAAAGTATTTCTTAATTCTGATGTCATAAATACACAACTTAATTTCTGATTTTCTGTCTACTAATCATTTTCACAGTCCTGTTCCAATGTACACTCAGAAAGGTGTACATTGCCACAGACAGGAGAATAGATGACACCAGGTATTTGTACCTGCTAAACACCATCATCCGCTGGTCCCACATTGATGTGTCCACTCCGGAGTGATCTTCATTTTCCTGCTTAATGTCCGTAGACCCTCCAGGGCCTTTGTGAAACGTCCGTGGGGAGCTGTGTTATTTGGGGTGGAGGTACAGCATGAGTCTCCAAACATGCTGCACATTCCACCTTTCTCAGTCAGAAGCATGTCCAGGGATGTTCTGCATTCTTGTTAGGTGTCACAGGAAACTGTGCACCTATGATTGGGATGTTCTCAAAACCAGCTGCAACTTGGTCTGGCAGCTTGTATTCGTCTGGAACACATCTGGGGACCCCAATAGCATGGATGTAGGTGGGATCTTCTCCCCACAGCTTGTGATGTGCTGCTCTTTCTGATAGGTCTCCAGGGGTTTCTCGATCTTGAATGTGAATAACAGACAAAAATGAGTCAACAGAAACTGCAACAACATTCACCAGAAGGTCAGGATTCATCAGGGAACAAGTGTCCGCTACATTTTCGGGTAATGCTCTACGAAGGATTTTACTGCCACATAACCACATAACCACCAGGTGTTTGCTTTGCTTTGGTTCAGTGGGGGGGGGGGGGGGGGTGACATTGTGGGTGGATGAGTACAGGCTGTCATCAGTAGTCGTGGTTCCATGTACAAAATATCTTTGATTGGATCAAAGATCAAATAAGAGTTGAACTGTGTACATGGTTCCAGAAAAACTTGATCCAATTATAACAAACGTTTCCATATGCCACACTTTCAGTCAGAATAAATCATGTGGACGTGCACAGAACTCTCTAAAATACCAGAAACAACCAGAAGAAGTGTTGAGTTCTGTTGTAAATGTGGCAGGATGACCTCATTGGGGCACAGGTGTAGTCACTCCCATCCTGGTGCTGCTAATGAGCACCTGGCCACTTATAAAAGCAGACTGAGCTGACTCTCCCTCATTCCTGCTCAGACTGCCCCCTCTTCTGGGTTCCTGCTCCTCTGTCAGTGCGGTGCAGTGGTTATCACAAGGGATGGGACTGTCATGTAATTGTGCTGGAAAATGAATGAACCATTTGGGGCTTTGAAACCAGACAGGACAGCGGCATCTGGTGGTGGACTGGATGTATATAATCTACTTCAACTTAGCTCCGTGCCTTTGTAACACTTCAATGCAGAAATAAAAACACAATGTTTGAAGATTTTTGTGAGAGGTGCTTGTGTTACATTGGGAATGCCAACTATAAAGTCAGAATGAGTGATTGTGAACCAGGGCTTAGCTAAAATGACTGAGTGGGATACATTTGATAGATTTTTACTTAAAAACAGAATTTTCTCCACTGTGCTGGGTTTCAGCCTGTTTCGTCTTTGGCTGACTATTTCCTCAGCCTTGGAGAAAATCCTCTCACGAGGCACAGATGAAGCTGGTGTGCATAAAAACTTCATTGCCAGTTTGTAGAGATGCAGGTATAAAACCTTCTGGGTAACCCAGTATCTCAGTGGGTCCTCAGTCCTTGGGATGTGAGGTTCCTTTAAGTACCTAGAAGGACATTAATAGCCTATTGTCATGCACCAGTTTAAAATGAGCAGAAGTTATGATGAGGAATCTAATCTTTACTGTACCTCTGAACCTCCATTGTTGCACTGGCAGTTGTGCTGGTCACCTGCTGTTGAGCCCCCACATGCTTGTCCAGCAGGGCCCAGAAAGACCCCATCTTCCTGTTGATTTGAAGGACCTTCTCTAGGTGATGACTGTGGCTGTGCCTCTGCTGTAAGTAGCGCCTGCATTGTTGCAGCACACTTAGTGAGTCACTCTATGGCCGTGTGGGCAGAGCCTTGGCTGCAGAACCCCAGCTCTTTAAACCTTGGGTCCAACAAGGTTGCCATTGACAGAGCAGTGACCTTCTCCAAAGCTGAAAACCTCTCATGGAGATTGTTCTTCAAGTTAGTGGCCAGTTTCTCCCCCAGTGGGTGTGTGATCTGACCATGTCTGCTCGAGATGTAATGTTTCAGCATTTTCAGTATGGGACTGACTTTGGAGGCTGACACCCGTTTTTCTGCAGAAAGCTCAACTGTGGCCTCTTGAAATGGTGAAAGAACGCTCAAGCAGTGGTGTATGGCCTGGTGGTCCTCTGAGGTGATGGAGGAAGGTCCGAATGGAGGGGGGCCAGAGCTGCTCCCAGTGGCTCTCTCTCCTTAAACAGCCTTTCTAACATATTAAAGGTGCTGTTCCATCTCGTTTCCACCTAAGATAAGATGGCAAGCACGTTTTAAGGAGAGAAGAAAATAACACAATAACAATAACTGCAAATAAATGTAAAATCTTAGTTAAATTATTCAGTAATCACCTCTTGAATTAATTTGTGCTCTGGCCTGGCCAGCTGTCGCTGCTTCTCTGACAGCTTCTCCTTTGCTTTGGCGCTGGATTTAAAAAGACCAACAATCCTACGCCCCTTACTTCGGATGTCCTCTAGTTCAGGGGTTTGCAAAACACATAATGTGCTGAAGAAGTAGACTATCAGCACATGCAACCATGTTGGGAGCGCAGTCTGTAACCAGGCCTGTCACCTGGAAGAAAGATTACAACATGTTCACAAATCATGTATACTAGGTAGTGGGAAGCCATATTGATGAAAAATCTTGTACTTTTTTGATCTGGCTCACACCTTTTCTTTAATTCCCCATTCTTCCATGAGGAGATTTTTGGCCTCAGCCAAGTGAGCTGCAGTGTGGGTTTGGGGAAACTTCCGAACCCCCAAGATCACAGAAGCCAGCTCCACCCAGAATGAACAAAATCAAACTGAGATACATAAACCAAAGCAGGGGACACCTACTTCCCTGGTGATAAATGGCATGTTACAGCCAAGTAGACATCCATGTTGATGTCCACATGTCTGCTGTGAGGCTAACAGCAGAGGTCCTGCTAACCATAGCTAAGGCCTTCTCCTTTTTGGCTTTGTACTTTTCCTCCACCATTGTCCTCAAGGCCTCCCTACTAGGAGTTATGTGGGGGGGGGGGGGTCCAAAAGGTTGACAAAAGCCTAATAGTGACAAATAAAATACAGCTTGTTATGTACAGAAACATAGATAATGTAAATGTTATATAACTTTTAGCCACCTAACCTTGAAGCCCTTGTCTTCAACAATTGAAAATGGTTGTGCATCCATTACAATCATATCTACCAATGCAGCATCAAGTTCTTGCTTTCTGGACACTGAAAAACATCCATCATACAAAGAAAAAAAGGATAACAAATGTAAATCATGGACCTCAAACTCATCTAACTGTTAGACTCTTCATAACTCATCCCATTATCAATTTATATTTTATTACCGAAATGAGGTGGATTGAAGGTTTGGTTTGCTGACTGTGGAGTTTCAACATGATGAATGGAGTAGAGATGTTGTATTAAGGAGGATCTACTGTCATGAAATGCCAATTCATGAGTGAAAATCAAACACTGCAACTAAAACAGCAATGGAAAAGTATATAAATGATTCCTTTAAACTGACAGACATACCTATAAAACTAAAATAATCAGCAATGACTACTAAATAACGTTAATAGTGTATTACCTTATTAGGAGAAACCAAGGTAAAATGATCTCAAGCCAGTGACGTGCGGTGAGGTTGATGGCTGGTGAGGCCCTGACTCCTCTGGAGTCACATTTACAATGAAAGAACTAAATATTTCACCTTTCATCCAACAGCTTCTAAAATACACACAAAACATTTTTGTCTTACAGAGAATATTTGTTTTCTAGACATGGATAGAACACTCTTCTTGTGTATTAATTTTTTATATATATCCCTTTTGTTATCCTAGGCACTTTAAACTTGGGAGTGGGGTCATCTAGACCCACTAGACAGAGCTCTGAACCTTTTTTCTTCAATGATTTGTGATCTTCACTGGTGTCCATGGATTACATGAAATCTTTCCACCTTTATCCACCTTTGTCATGGTAGGGAGAACACGTCAATAGAAGGGGGGGGGGTCATCTAAGATAGATAGGTAAACAGATGTGTTCAGCTCACTTTTTCCCACTTACAGTCACTCGGGGGGAGCCTCTTACCCGGGTTGTGCCCAACCGCCTGCTCCTTCCCGCTCCCACTATACTTATTTTGCACACCGTTAATTGGACGGGTGGAACATGCTGGCGGGGCTGACCGGGGGTGACTCTCTTTGGGGCCTGCAAGAGTGTGTGGCAGCAAAGTGGCAGCATTGAATAGAGCCAAGGAGACACTTAGTGATGCACTTTTGGTGGCAATGGTTTGAAAAGGCCTGATGGATGATCATAACCCATTTTCAGTGCATGTGACTCAAACAAGACAGACATTGACTTTCACAGAGTTTAAAACTCGACTGAGAAGTTTTGAATGCAGGCTGAGATACCAGAATAAAACCTGAAGTGATGGAGTCATGACAACAAAATAGAAAGTCTCCAGACCAAAGCTTAAGGTCAAGGAAGAGAGCTGTTTCAATGGAGAATGCTTTATCTGTGGAAAAGTGGGACATAGAGCACGAGACTGCAGAAACAAAGACAAGAAAATCCATGGCAATTACAGGAAGGAGAACAAGTCTGCATGGGGCAGGAACAAGGTGGCGGCCATCTTAGAGGCTCCATGGGACGGCACACCTGTGAGAGAAAATGAAAGACATGTGGAGGGGGAGCAGAATTCTTTCGTTCTAAAGGTGGATGGATATGCATCTCAGTCTCCACCACGGAAGGGCCTTCTGGAGGACAGTGGTGCTTCTGCACACATTGTGACAGATGACAAGGCTTTCTGAAGGTTTGACCAGACCTTTCATCCAAAGAATCACCAGATGGAGTTAGCAGGAGGCTCAAGGAAAACCGGGAGTGTCCTGAAGAAAGGCCATGCCCAGATCCAGTTGGTCAACGACAAAGGAAAGGTGGTGAACATCACTATTTCAAGCACTCTGGTGATTCCTGAAGACCCACAGAACATTTTGTCTGTGGAGGCTGCAGCTTCTAAAGAGCAAAATTCCATTTTGAGAAGAGCAACAGCAAGATGATTCTTCCTGATGGAACAACATGCAGCATGAAGGTAAAAGGCAGACTGGATTACTTGGACACTGTAGACAAACCAGATGAGGACTATAATGATGAATTAATTCAAAAACCTGGCATGAAATAATGGATCCCTGTCATTTTGGGGATGTGCCTAAACTTCAGTGTGTTGTGAATGGCATGAAATCAGAGAGAAAGCTAAGAAACCAGGAGAATGTGAGGTTTGTCTACAAGGCAAATGTACTGAAAGCAGAAACAGAGAAGGAGATGTCAGAGCTAAAGCTCCATTAGAACCTGGGAGGCCCTATTGCACCAGAACCATTTGAGGGCTACAGATATGCCATCACTTTCACTGATGAATTCCCGCCCAAACCTGCCGGCTCTCAAGGTACACCCCACATTTCACATTCCCCAAATCAAGCCTGTTCACGAGAGTCCCTTGTGCCCGCTGTCCGCTTCCTTGCCACCCGCCATGTCATCGACGGCGCTCCGGCATTCTCTGTCAGCTGGATTTTGGAAATCCGGCGCCGCGGTTGTGGCTACCAGTTCCTGTAGGATTGGGAGGGATATGGTCTAGAGGAATGTTTGTGGATCTCCTGTTCCCTCATTCTGGACCATTCCCTCATCTCCGACTTCTACCGTGCCCACCAGGACCCGCGTCCTGGACCGCCTGGTGGTGGTCATTGAGGGGGGTGCTGTCATGGTGCCTCTGTAAGCTTCTCCCCCTCCCCTCTCTGCTCTGGAGGACTCCCAGCTGTTGCCACTCACCTCATCATCCCTGCTGCTTTTATAAAGAGATCCACAGCCATTATTCGTCGCCAGTTCATTGCTCCTCCATGGTGTTTGTCTGATCTCTCATGTTTATGCTAAGAGTAATTCTTGTTTAGTAATTGCGCCTCTACGTCTCGCTTCCAAGACTTTATCACCATGAGTGCTACTGGAGATTCCCTCCGGAACTGCCTGTTTTATCCACGCTTGTTTCGCCAGCCGTTCATGCCCAGAAACCCTCCAGCCACACCATGTCTTCCTACCACTCACCTGCAGTCTTGAGCCGAAGACACCGCCTTTGGAAGATCACCTGCAAGAAAAACAAATCAAACTACTTACCATAAAAACTCTCCTGTTTTCCTTCCAGGTTACAGCATCTGGGTCTGTTTCAAAGTCTAGAAAAACATGACAAGATGACAATAAAGACTGGTTCAAACCATTTATAAATTACTCTGGATTGTCACGGTACCCCCAGCCAGCTCCTTCTCCTCGTCAGGTCCACCTGCGGACACCAGCTGTGCCGCCTCTTCCTCATCAGCGGCTGGACTCATAAGGAGAACCAGGACCTGTACTCGACGCTAGTTCGTTGTACTCACTCGTTGTACTAAAACACAACATTTGATGATAACCATAAAGAACTCTGGACTTTGTCTCTTTTATGATCTTTGACTGACAGTTAAACCATTAAATGTTTCTGACTTGCAGTAAATCTTCTGGAAAATCCCAGACTGTCCTGGACTCTGATCCTGAAATCCCTCCTCCTGATGACAAAACCTTTGAAAGTTCAGAGTCTGAAAGGGGGAAACAAGCTGTGAGGAAACCTTCAGTGCAGAAAGAACTGCAGCTTCTTCAACTGGAACTCTGCAGCAAAATGAGCAGGAAGGATCTGGATGAAGAAAGCTTCTCCTGTTCCATCTGTCTGGATCTGCTGAAGGATCCGGTGACTATTCCCTGTGGACACAGCTACTGCATGAAGTGTCTGCAAGGATTGTGGGATGCAGAGGAGAAAGTCCCCAGCTGTCCTCAGTGCAGGAAGACCTTCAGACCGAGGCCTGTTCTGGTGAAAAATGTCACGTTAGCAGCTTTAGTGGAGCAGCGGAAGAAGACCGGACTCCAAGCTGCTCCTGCTGGTCTCTGCTATGCTGGACCTGAAGATGTGGTCTGTGACGTCTGCACTGGAAGAAAACTGAAAGCCATCAAGTCCTGCTTGAGCTGTCCGGCCTCTTACTGTGAGGAACACCTTCAGCCTCATCTGAAAGCAGCTGCATTGAAGAAACACAAGCTGGTGGAACCCTCCAAGAACCTGCAGGAGAACATCTGCTCCCGTCATGATGAGGTGATGAAGATGTTCTGTCGCACTGATCAGAAGAGCATCTGTTATCTCTGCTCTGTGGAAGAACACAGAGGCCACGACACAGTCTCAGCTGCAGCAGAAAGGACTGAGAAGAGAGAGAGCTGGAGGAGAGTCAGCAACAAATCCAGCAGAGAATCCAGGACAGAGAGAAAGAGGTGAAGCTGCTTCAACAGGAGGTGGAGGCCATCAATCACTCATGGATCAAAGCGTGGAGGACAGTGAGAAGATCTTCACCAGATGATCCGTCTCTCCAGAAAAGAAGGCGTGATGTGGGAGCAGCAGATCAGGATCCCAGCAGCAACCGGAAGTATGTAGTCAAAGGTCTCAGGAGGAGCTGAGCAGGACATGGCTGAGCTGAAGAGGAGAGACGCTGAGAAGGCAGCTCTACCACAGAGGATCACAGCCACTCTTCTGCTCAACTACCCCTCACTGCCCCGCACTCAGTGAGAGTCCCCCCTCAGCCAGCATCCATGTCCGTCCTCTGACATACTTTGAGGATGTATGCAGCTGTGTCAGAGCTCAGAGACAAAACTGCAGGACATTTCTCCTGAGAGAGGAATGGACAAAACATCTCACTTGACAGCCCCCTCATGTGGGGACGTTTTACTGTCAGAACCAGAACCAGAACCAAAGAGCAGAGCTGACTCTCAGATATCCACGCTAAATCACACTGGATCTAAACATGCACACAGAAAACTGTTACCAAGCCAGAGAAAAAAAAAATTGCGCAAAAAAAAAAAAAAAAAAAAGTTAACAATGGCAGATATTAGTGTGGCGCTTATGAAGTGGTCAGCATAGAAGACAAGTTTCTGCTAAAACAAATTAAATTGATTTTTCTGCATTGACTTTTATGCTGGTGAAAACACCAGAACTCTACTTCTGTCGCCATCTTAACTTCAACCCAACATTATATATTGACAAGTTAAATCTAAAAGGACAATAATCTTGAAAAATTCAAATGCTGCAGAGCGCACCAACTACAGGACCCAAACATCGACCGTGAGGGTTCACTCCTCACAGCCACTCACATCACAACAACCTGGAGATCTAATGGACCCGCCGGTTCTGAAGGCAGTCTTTGCTGCAGCAATGCTCAGGCAGGACCTAAAGGCCGCGCGCGCTCACAGAGGACTTTGAAGCCATCAAAACGAGCTGTTGGCCTTGAAGACCAGCAGCACTGCAGCAGTCCGCTCTGAAGTGGAAACGATGAAAGCAACGATGACACACATGGAACACGCGCTTTCATCCCAGTCAGATGATGTAGTATCCCTTCAAACCAAGGTTGAAAAAACTTGAAACAGAAGTGGTCAACCTGGGCGCAGGGAAATGTCTGGACATGGTGGAGGGCAAATGAGGCGCCCAACATCCGTGATACCGAATGTCCTGGAGACCGGCCGGCTCCAGTTTCGCCGATTGAAGCTAAAGTCCAAACTTCTTGAAGAAGTCCCAAATATGGATAAAGATATCCTGATAGACCGTTTCACCGAAGATTACAAACAAGAAGCTAAAACTATTAAACCCCTGAGTTATCGCTGCAAAAGTTCACTACTATCAGACTGTGTTGACATTCTCCTCCGCCAGAGAGAGTCCGGCTGCTCGCTGGAAAGGAAAAAGACAATCCCTCATCTTCCCTCGGACATTCTCCTGCTAAACGCGTAAAAAGCCCGGTCAGCCTTCGACGAGGTGGAAAGTGCTCCTCCGACGCGGGCGTAGAGGGCCAACATGGGTCTTCTGTATCAGCGCTGACCGATAACGCACACCTGGATTGAAACAGTGGTTCTAAAACTCAGAGGAAGCTATGGCTTGCGAAACCAACATCCTGCCCTGGAACATCAAATAACTCAATTGTTGCTCTGAGTAAGTAGGGAGCTGAAGAACGATGAACAAGGTTCCATTTGTTAGAAGCACTTTCAGTAGTAACCATTCTGTAAACACTTTCAAAAAACTTCCCACTTTGGTGTTGATCCTGGAAATCTTTCTCATAAAGCTGTTTTGGTGGTCTCCCAGGGTAAAAATTTGTTGCCACCACAATTCGGGATATGTTATGTATAAGGTTCTGATTTATACTTTCACTTTTTCTTTAAATGGGATGAGGTGCCTGATAACACAATTTAATGACATAGCATTCTGCCTGTAGGAGTTACATTACCTTTTTTTTTACACTTAGATTTAGACATTACTTTTTGGGGTTTGTGTTGTCACTGCGTTCTGATCAGTGACGGTTTGGGTTTTACTGCACCACATTTTTATTTTGAATTTTTTGATGTTTTGGTTTCAATCTCAATTTGTACTTATTTACCTTTTCTTTGATGGTCATCCAATTTCCAAATGAGCGCTTATATAAGTGACACATATCCTAAATTCCAATCAAATATGACCACAACTAAAGTAGATTTCTAAATAAACCAGTTGGTGTGACGCAAATTTTATAAGTTGGAATGTAAAATCTTTAAACACCCCAGTCAAACGTAAAAAAGTAATGAACCATTTAAGCAAATTAAAAGCAGGAATTGTTTTTCTTCAAGAGACTCATCTCCGAAATTCTGATCACTTTCTAATTTAGAGGGTGATTGGACAAACATTCCACTTTCACCTAAAATGTAGAGGTATTATTCTTATTAATAAAAACATGCCATTTGTAATGTCTAAAGTTGAAAAACAGACCTCTTCTGGGCGCTACTTGATTATCGTTAAGGCAGATTATACATTACACCAATTGTCCTAGTTAATGCCCATGCACCACACTGGGGACGACAGCTCTCCTTCCAAAATTTTTGGCCAAAACCCAAAACATGAACACTCATCACTTAATATTTGGAGGAGATATGAACTGTGTATTGTCACCTAGTTTTGATCGCAGTTCATCGCGATCTGCATCCCTGTCCAGTTCAGCTCTTCAGTTACGCCTTTCATTTTTTTACTTCTCCAACAAAGGGCAAACAGATGAGAGCTGAAGGCTCTTTTGTGTTGGGTACATATTTTACTTTAACAAGAGGGGAAGAGTTAATCAGACAAACCAGAGTTATGTCTGAATAAACTCTTGTAATTGAGGCCAAACTTTATTAATTTAATCATAGTTTGAAAAGGGCTGCCGGTGGAAGTAGGGCGGTCACCCATGATCATATAAGATTGCAGGTTCGATTCTCGCCTTGCACGCCCATGTCGGCACCCAAGACACTGAACCCCACCTTGCCTCTGTAGGTTGGCGCTAGTGTTCGGCAGCGGAGCTGCCATCAGTGTGTGTGAATGTGTGTGTGCATGGGTGAATGGGACTGTGACTGTAAAGCTTTAGGCCTTCATAAGAAGGTAGAAAGCGCTATATAAGTATACGTATTTACCATTTACCATTTACCATCTTTGGTGTTGGACCGGACGGAAAAAGGAAAGGAGGAAGAAGAGAGAGGGATGTTAAAGGGGGGGTAGGAGGGTGATAATAGGAGGGGGGGATAAAACTATGAAGCAGCATAAAGCAACAAGTTTACTGGATTTTTATCATTAAGGTAAGGTCTAAGTGCAGTGCAAATCTCAAAGGGCGGCCCAGTCCACACACACACACTCAAATGCCATCAACACACTAGCTTGCAGAAGTGTCCACCTGTCAACATGTACACAAAAACATGTACACAAACAACAGTAAATACACACTATCTATGCTCTTCATACTAACTGGTGTGAAATATTTCATTCATTCAATCACATGCAAACTATTAGTGCACTACTATCAGGACTGTGTTGACATTCTCCGCCGCGCCAGAGAGTCCGGACTGCTCCGCTGGAAAGGAAAAGACATCCTCATCTTCCCCGATTACCCTCCAAGCGTGGTACAAGCCCGGTCAGCCTTCGACGAGGTGAGGCGGCTCCTCCACGGGCGAGAAGGCGTCAAATACGGACTTCTGTATCCAGCGCCACTCCGGATAACGCACAACGGGATTGAACAGTGGTTCCAAAACTCAGAGGAAGCCATGGCTTATGTGAAAACCAAGATCCTACCAGGAACATCAAATAACTGACTGTTGCTCTGAGTAAGTAGGAGCTGGAAGAACGATGTGAACAAGGTTCCATTTGTTAGATGCATTTCTCTCAGTAATTACCGTTCTGTAAACACTTAAAAACTTCCCACTCTGTGTTGATCCTTGGAAATCTTTCTCATAAAGCTGTTTTGTGGTCTCCCAGGGTAAAATATGTTAACCAATTACAATCTGGGATATAAGTTATATGTTCTGATTCATACCTTACTGTTTTTCGAAATGGGATAAGGTGCCTGATTATTAATAATTTAATGACATAGCAGACCTCTGTCAGTAGGAGTTACATTACCTTTTTTAAGCACTTAGATGTGCATTTACTTTTTTGGGGGTTTGTGTTGTCACTGCGTTCTGATCAGTGACGGTTTGGGTTTTACTGCACCACGTTTTTATTTTGAATTTTTTGATGTTTTGGTTTTCAATCTCAATTTGTATTTATTTTTTACCTTTCTTTTTGATGGTCATCCTTATTTCCAAATGAGCATTTATATAAGTGACACATATCTCAAATTCCAATCAAATATGACCACAACTAAAGTAGATTTCCTAAACAAACCAGCTGGGTGTGGCGTAAATTTTATAAGTTGGAATGTCAAATCTTTGAATACCCCAGTCAACCATAAAAAAGTAATGAACCAGTAAGTAATGAACAATTTGTGCTTTCATAAGTACTATTCAACGTTGTATAAAACAGAATCTCACAGTGATAGAACTTTAATTGATGTATGTTTTAGAAAAATAAATGTCCCCTTAATAGAAGATAAAATATCCTCAGAGCTGGACAAACCCTTCTCTACCCAGGAGCTCATAAATGCAATTACATCTATGCAAAATGGGAAGAGCCCTGGACCTGATGGCTTTTCAGTTGAATTTTTTAAAAAGTTTGCAGACCAGCTTTCCCCAATCTTACTTATAGTTTTTGAGGAGTCAATTACTACAGGCTGCCTCCCCCTGACTATGCGACAAGCAGTCATCTCTCTTATCACCAAACAGAATAAAAACCCTCTCGAATGTGGACAGCAAAATTTTTTCAAAAATACTAGCAAGCCGCCTAGAACAGGCTTTTGATAGCTTTGACAGCCTTTGATAATAGCGGATGACCAAACTGGTTTCATTAAAGGCCACCAATCATTTTATAACGTTAGGCGTCTATTCAATATTCTTTATGGTCCCACTTCACCCGATAGTCCAGAAATATTGTTGTCTTTAGACGCTGAGAAAGCATTTGATTGAGTGGAGTGGGACTATATGTTCTACACTTTAAAGCAATTTGGTTTTGGCGAAAAATTTATCTTTTGCATTAAAGTTTTATACACATTGCCTCTGGCAGCTGTCCGTACCAAAAATAACCTCTCTCCTTACTTTCCCCTTCAGCGCGGCTATGCCGGCTTGGTCATTTTTTCACACAGACGAGAGGCGTTCGAGTTCCTTGTACTGCTGTTTAATGTGGTGTTCCTTTCTTTAAACTTTACACCGCATCAGCATCCGTAGAACTAGCAAACAAAAGTAATAATTAACTATAACATATGAATTGCACATCTTCATACCAATAATGCACAAAATAACACACATACATACCACTTTGGCCTGCTAATGAACCAACCGGTGAACTAAAACACAAAAATTCTTCTTAATTGTTCTCTTATTGCCGTCTTATTGCCGTCTGTCGTGCTGACTTCGCATGTGCTGCTCTTATAGGAAACAGGAAGTGCCTCTTACAACCTGTAGCTGAACTCAGGTAAACTAAACATTAAAAACTCTTCAAAATTAAATCTTACTGCTCCTAAAGCTTCATAGGTGTGATATAAAATGTAGAAAATACAAATATTTAAATCTACAAATTAAAGAAAAATAATTAAAAACGTTTTAGGTAGCACTGCGGCAGAGCGCCCTATGCTGTCAAAATAAATAACTACTAACACATCAACTGCTATAGCGGCACTCGACAAGGTTGTCCTTTATGACCTCTTTTATTTGCTATAGTGATTGAGCCACTGGCTATAGCAGTACGTCATGAAATTAACATAATAGGAATACAAAGATATGGTACTGGGAATAAAGTATCCCTGTATGCAGACGATATGCTTTTATTCCTGTCCAACCCTATAACAAGCTTACCAGTCACTTTAAATCTTCTACAAGAATTTGGTAAAATATCAGGATACAAAGTTAATCTTCACAAATGTGAAATTATGCCAGTAAATACAGAAGCTAAGAAAATTAATTTGGACCTATTTCCATTTAAAGTTAGTCCACAAAAATTTAAATACTTTGGTATTTGGAATACACACTCATTTAAAGATATTTTTCAGGCTAACTCTATCCCATTATTAACTCAGCTCAAGAAAGATCTGAAATGTTGGTGTCTATTACCCTTTTCACTGGGGTGGGGGGGTGGGGGGGGATTAACACATTCAAAATGAACGTGCTCCCAAAATTTTTATATATGTTTCAGTGCATCCCTTTGCATTTATCTAAATATTTTTTTTTTACGAATGTGGATAAATTAATATCAGGTTTTTTGTGAATCAAAGGAAAACCTAGAATAAGAAAAAAATATCTTACAGCAACACCGTCAACAAGGTGGATTATCCCTTCCTTATTTCCAATATTACTACTGGGCTGCCAACATTAGATCCATGTTATATTGGAAAGATTTACAATTTAACAAATCCACAAACCCAAAATGGTTATATATGGAGGGGGCTTCTTGTCCTCATGCCTCTTTACAATCATTGCTTTGTTCAGAACTACCTTTTTCTGAACCTATATCGAATTACACCTCTAATCCCATAGTTAAACAATCTCTGAAAATTTGGAGACAATTTAGGCAAGTGTTTCCCCTGAAAGCCAATCAAAATGTACACCCACAAATAACAATCATAGGTTTATACCCTCGACTACAGATAAAGCTTTTTGGGAATGGAGCAGAAGAGGCATTGTTTCATTTGAGGATCTATTCATTGATGGTATGTTTGCATCCTTTGAGCAACTTGTAATTAAATATAATATCCCCCGCTCACATTTCTTTAGATACCTTCAACTTCGAAGCTTTATTTCAACCTCATTCCCTCATTTCCCATCCTGCCCACCTGACTCACTTCTAGAATCCATCTTGAAACTTAAAATAAGTGTCTGAGGTGATATCGGGAATATTTACTACTTGCTAAACACATACAATGCAAATCAAAATACACCTCTAATATTGCTAAAAACCCAATGGGAAGAGGATTTAGGCTTAAATATCACTGAGAAGATAAGGGAGAAAGCCCCAGACAGAATATACTCTTCCTCAATTTGCTCACATCACAGGATTGCTCAATTTAAAATTGTACATAGACATTGGTCTAAAGCAAAATTTACAAAATTCATACCAGATATTAATCCAATTTGTGATCGATGTAAACGATCAACGGCCACCATCTCACATGTGTTTTAGTCCTGTGCAAAATTAAGTTGCTTTTGGAAGTCAATATTTAAAGTATTTTCAGATGTTTTACAAAGGCCTATAAAGCCTTCTGTAATTTCTGCAATATTTGGTGTAATCCCACATAATCTTAATCTCAGCCACAAAGCACAAAACATCATTATCTATGGGACTTCAATTGCTAGGAGACTTATTCTGACATGGCTAGCAGGCTGTGGCAGACCCAGATGCTGGAACCCGGAAGGATACTCGGCAGACAGATGGTAAGTATAGGTAGTTTTAATTCTGAGAAACAGGATTTGCAGGGCAGAATGCGTAGGAGATGGTTGGAGGTTCTTGAGGGCGAACACCGTGGTCCAGAGGGAAGCCAGGGGGACGCCGAGACAGGAAGCAGCGAGAGGTGAGTGCAGTCTTTGTGTTCCAGACGTGAGCAGGATCCTGAGCAGTAGACAAAGCAAGGTATTAGTCAAGGAAGCGAGAACCAGAGCGAGACAATACATGAAGTGGCCAGTGAAGCACCGTGGAGTACAACGAACTAGCGTCGAGTACAGGTCCTGGTTCTCCTTAAGAGCCTGGGTCCTGATGAAGCTGACGAGGCACAGCCGTTGTCAGCAGGTGGACTTGATGAGGAAGAGCCGGCCGGGGGCATCGTGACTTATTCTTCTCAAATGGAAGGATCATTTTCCTCCAACATTAAAGATGTGGATAAGTGATCTCTTACATTATTTGGTTTTGGAGAAAATTCACTTCTCTGCTAGAGGTTGTACACAAGATTTTTATTCCACTTTGAATCCCTTCTAAAATTATATGAAGAACTTAGACGTCACTGCTGTTAGAATATTTGATGATTGACTCTGTATTTTGGAAATGTGCAATTGAGAGGTTTATTTCTTTTGAAAATGTATATTTTACAAAGTTTGAAACTGTGGTGCAGTAAGGGGAGGGAGGGTGTGTGGGGATATGTAATCAGTTTTGTATACTTTGTCAAACTTAAATCCTTCTACCCTCTGTTTAAAGTTGAAATGCCAAAAAAAAGACTTGGCGTAAAAAAAAAAAAGCAGATATTAAATATTTTCATTTGCAACTTAGAAAGTGCTGTGTGCATCGTGGTGGCAAAAACATCACTCCACAGGGCAGTCACAATCCCTCAGTGAATCTGAGACTGGAAACGGTGAAGTGGAACGGAGCGCATCTCTCCCTGTTCCTGCCAGTGATGTCCTGCACTGATCGGGTCGTTGGTGAGGAACCCGCTGCTGCTGAGGACGGGTTTGGTGGCCGTTGTTGGAGGATTTCCAGGTTCTTCACGGGTCCCTCTCATCTGCTCCACCGATCCGACGGGTCAGCCGTTAAACTGCAGCGTCTCCTCTTCCCCCTCCCTTGATGCCACATCCACACACAGAAGGACCAGGAGAAACAAGAATACACCTGGATCTGGTCATTGGTCAAAAGCCGCTCCAACAGCCACCCAGCTAACTTTGTCCAGTATTTTCATGACAAAAAAAAACGCTGAACCGACCCCAAAACCGTCTAAACTATGCCTACTAGCCCCAAAGCCATTTTACCCCCAAGTTTAGAATCAGAACCGCCCAATCTGCCAACATTGCTAGCAGCTGATCACGTGGCTGTGCAGACGCTCCTGGGACTTGGAGGCCTGAGGCCTGTTTCAGAAAGGCGGTTCGACCAACTCTGAGGTTGAACTTGAACTCTGAGTTGGTCAATCGGGAGATTAACAACTCTGAGTTTTCTGTTTCAGAGAAGCTGATTGGAGTTAGATCAATCAACTCTGAGTGGACTGATTCGGAGGTGAGCGTGCGCACCGCGACTATAAGAAGCCATTATCAATGGAGCGCAGATATCACGAGTCACCATGGCAACCGTGAAAAAATAGGGTCTGCGTATTTTTCGCCAGCTGAACTTGACGTGCTGCTGCAGAGTTACAGTGAATATGAACACATATTCCAGAAGAAAAGCAACACCGCTGCATCTGCAAAACAGAGACAGTTAGCGTGGAAAACATAGCTGCTCAAGTTAATGCCTAAGTTTGCATTTAAATCATAGTTATAAAATATTGACTGTAATAACTTTCTAAACAGCGTAAGGAGTGAAATAAAAAATGGGGATATTTAGGTGTACTTTTGAAGTGTTATTCCTGGTGTAAATGCATGAAATGCTGCATAGTGTACAGAACCAATCTGGGGGAAAATGCATTTAACGTCGGTAATGTTTAGAGGACTTTTTTGTTAACCTTCCCCTCTGGCAAACGTTGGTCAGTTTAATATTAATACATGCAATTGTAGCCGGCCTCACAGGGTTCGGTGTCGGTAGATGTGAATGAAATTATGGCGCTCAGACACACACGTCTGTTCACTCCACAGGTCTCTTTATTATAAATCTTGCACAGCAGAACACATGCCCCCTACAGTCCCACTACCGTAACTGCAGTAGTAAATGCATGAACATGAGACACTGCATGGGCTGCTACAGAATTGTGTTTTTAAAAGTGAACTTTTGTCTACCCTTTTATTGATCAAGTGGTATAGGTTTATATGGGATTAAGAAAGTAAGCAGTGCTAGCAAATTGTGTTTCCATAAAGTAATTGTTACATTAATCTAATTCAATGTCCCTGATTTCATTTTCATGTAGATGCAATCCTGCAGGAATTAAAAGAACATGGCAGCAGCTAAAAATGAAGTATAAAAACATAATTCAATCAGGTCAAATGTGAGCATGTCATGGATGTAGGCTTTGTTGACAATATTTGACATATGAAACATCTACATAGCAATATCTAATGTTGTTTTCATTGTATATATGTAATTGACTGCAATGAAAAACGGTAACGCTCAAACAAAAACGTATGGGGAAATGACAAAAAATCGAGTCGAGGTCTCAAAATCCTCGCACGACGTAAATGTAATTCTCTACGAATTAATGCAGCCTCCTCCTCTATTGGGTCCTCCAAAAGAGGACAAGCCATTCTTAGACCGTCTCTGTGTGACGGAAATGTGGGCAATGAAGGTTAAAGCGAAACATACCGCTTCGTCTTTAAAAAGGGGAGGGGACCGGCAGAAACTTTGAGTTTGGAGAATAAAACCTGCTCCAGACCAGGTTAGGTTCACAGCATAAGTAACCATGGACACTGACTCCGAGTATAAGTTACCTCTCTTTCAGAAACGGGTTTGACTTACTCTGCTTTCTCTGGTTTAACAAACCTCCCATTCTGAAACGGAAAACCCAGGGTTTCCCTGATTTCAGGGTTAACGCACTCAGAGTTTACACTTAACCTCCTTTTTGAAACAGGCCCCTGGTGGGACTGGTCAATATTTACCCCCCCCTAGATACCAGCAACAGTGACTGACTGGTCCTCAAGTGGAAGTTCACTTGTTTGTCATTCATTCATCTTCTTCCTTTGTCCCTTTCAGGGTCACTGGGCTGCTGGAGCCTATCCCAACCCCTTGTGGGTGAAGGCAGGGGACACTCTGGACAGGTCTTCAGTCTGTCACAGGGTGTTTGTTTTTTGCTTTTGTTGTCACTGTGTGTGTATGTGTGTGAGTGGGGTGTTTCTGTTTCTATTTTGTTCTTGTTGAGTGATCGGGGGGGGGGGGGTCGTATTCCAGAAAGGAGGTTTAAACTACCCTGACTTTAACCCTGAACTCTGGATGAAGTACATCTACTTAATAGTTACACCTACTTAACCCTTGTTCTATCCTAGTGCTTTAACATTGGGAGGTGGGTCATCTAGACCCACTAGACAGAGCTCTGAACCTTTTTTCTTCAATGATTTGTGATCTTCACTGGTGTCCATGATTACATGAAATCTTTCCACCTTTATCCACCTTTGTCATGGTAGGGAGAACACCTCAATGGAAGGGGGGGGGGTCATCTGGACCCCATAGGATATCAGAAGGGTTAAAATGACTAAACTAAAAAATAGATTTATCTGAACTGAAGCAAATAATTCAGTTAGATCAAAGTAAAAAGTTTCTCTTTCCAACATCCATATGTGGTCTTATCACCCTCTCATGGTGGAAAAAGTATTATCTGAGCTTCTTCATCCACTAAATCATCTTCAAATGGACACGCCATGCTGCTTCACCTCTCTGAAAACAAACTAACCTTCAACTAAACCTGCTCCAGACCAGGTTATGTTCAGAGCATGAGTTGCTATGGTAACTTGACCTACCCTGAAACATACCTCCATTTCTGGAACTGAAAGCTGAGGTTATCTGCTTCCTTAGCCTCAAACTTATCGTGGGAGCTAGCACACTAGCTGTGTTCTGCTCAGATCAAACTCTGAAAATGGACAGTTGATCTAGTTTGCTGCTGTTTGATTCCCCGACAGCTTTTTCTTTGTCTTTCTGCTGCTGCAGCCTCCCTGATTTAGACACGGTCACCATTTTGATCAACTCGTTTGCTTTTCAAGCTAAAGATGTTGATTATTGTTTATTATATTGTGTGTTCTCTTTAAGGTTTAAACTGGACAGAAGGAGGAGGGAGAAAGAGTGGGGGGGGGGGGGCAAAATAATGACATTTTTCCTTTTTTGTAAAGAAAATAACTCCATTCTGTTATTTGATGATTTTCTTTTCCTTCAACATCTAAGAATTTAAAGAGGATGTGAGTTTTTCCTCAGAACTGATGGACGGTCAGGTTCACACTAGAAAGTGAAGAATTTCAAATCAAAACTAGTGGAGGTTTTCAAAAAGCTGTTCCAGTGCAGCAAATGAGTTCCTGTTCAGAGCTGCACAGCAGTGTTTGTGGCAGAGGGAACATTCCTCTGCTTCAGAAGGGGCGGGGTCACGGATTCCTGACAGCCCCCCCATGGGGTCCATCTCTCAGTGACCAGAAGGCTCCAGGAGAACGCCAACAGGCTGAAGTGGAGCTCAAGCAAAGACCAGACTCAGGCTCCTGGAAGCAGGTTGGAGAAATCCTTTTCAGTGCAAAATGAGCCCAGGAGGATTCTGGGAATCTTTGGGACTGAGGGCTGTCCTTCTCCTGGCCTGCTCCGTGAGCGGCTTGGAGCTGATGGGACAACACAGAGACGCAGAGGAGGACCAAGAGGTGAACAAGGCCGTGTCAGTTCTCCCCGTGCACTCTGTCTTCCTCCCCCGGTCCAAAGACATAATTGGTTCCTTAAAGGGTTTATATCCTGCTTTTCTTAAGCCTTTCAGAGTAAAATATATCCATATATTTCATCATATATTCCCTTTGGCACACTAAAGAAAGGATTTTTAATGAAATATTAGTTATTTTTGCTGCTCAATTTTTACCAGAAAGGAAGACAGCTTGATCTCTGAGGCTCCGCCTTTCTCTCCTTGTGGGTGCCGCCCATTTCATGACATCATCCTAGTGTCTGCTTTTCTCCCACAAAAACAAACAACATCCAAACTTTTGCAAAGATGGAAGTTCATGTTGTTCATAGAAAATGAAAGTAGTTTAGCCGCTAGCTCCACGGGGAAAGTAGGAGTGTGTTTTAGCCTGGGGGCGGAGCTGGCAGTGCAGACTCTTCCTGGAAAGGGCGGTTCCTCACTTTGTGATGTCACAATGTGAGAACCCGCTGTTGTTGGGAGGGGCTGGTGTTCAGAGAGCAGGTTTATAGAGGAATACTCAGATTAAAATAGCACTCTGGGGATGTTTGTAGTGAGAAATAAACATAATCCACTGAAAAGGTCAAAATGTTGACTTGGCATTGTATAGTTCCTGTAACCCTTGTTCTATCCTAGTCACTTTAACATTGGGAGTGGGGTCATCTAGACCCACTAGACAGAGCTCTGAACCTTTTTTCTTCAATGATTTGTGATCTTCACTGGTGTCCATGGATTACATGAAATCTTTCCACCTTTATCCACCTTTGTCATGGTAGGGGGAACACCTCAATGGAAGGGGGGGGGGTCATCTAAGATAGAACAAGGGTTAAAGTGACCCCGTGTGTGAGTGGGAGTGTGACCTGTGACAGACGGTGACCCATCCTGGGTGTCCCCCGCCTTCCCCAACAGTGACCAGGACAGGCTCCAGCAACCCCCTGACCCTGAAAGCGCCAAAGGAGGTGAAGAAGATGAATGGATGCTGTTAGTATGTTTTCAATTGACGATGGAGTGATTGAGAACAAAAGTTTCTCCTGATTTTGGGATTATCATAAAAAATGATCCACTGATCTTTTTCTGTTGAATGAAGTCAGATTGTATTAAAGTGTATTTAGAACTCAAATCCTTCTATTGATGACATTTATACATCTGCTACATGATAGTGACTGATCTATTCAATTCAATTTTATGTGTATAGCCCGATAGAGTCCAGATTGTTACTCGCCTGGAAACTTAATTTATGTTGAAAGATGATATATTTATCACATAGGTATGCATGTGGGAGATTTATGTGGTTGTGTCGTAGAGAGATTTTAATAATTATATTTCAAAATAAAAAAACAAATAATTAAATAAAAGATTGAGAGCAATAGCTGACACCGGAAGTGGTTGGGCCGTCCTCGGATGTGATTGGCTGTCACGGCTGTCCGTCAAGCCTCCTTTCAGCCAATCCTCGGTACGGATCTGCGTGCGCGTTCCCGCCCTTCACAGGCGCGACTCGCCTAGAAATAACGGAGGCTCATTGTTCGGAAAAGCGGGTCGTTGCAGCTCCGCGGGCTTCTTCCGGTGAGTCTGAGCGCATCTTGGAGGAAGAAGAACCGGAGCGGACGACGACGATGGATCCCCGGAGCGCCGAGCCGGTTCCGTCCCGCCTCTAAACTAGCAGGCCGGTTCTTGTTGTGGTGACGGCGGCGGACGATGCTCCAACATGTCGGGGAATCCGTACAAAGGAGGCCACGAAGTCAGCTGCTGCATCAAATACTTCATCTTCGGCTTCAACATCCTCTTCTGGGTCAGACCTTTGTTCTCTTTGGTTCGATTGGGCTGGTTGGTCCCGACAGACACAGGAGGCCCGAACCCTCCTCCTCCTCACCGGACCGTCATCGGTTCCCGGTCAGCTCTGTCCGGACTCACTGCTACCGGCGAGCTAATCGGCTTTGAGCTGAGAACCACTGTAAGCTGCGCGCGCCTCTGATCCAGAGCGTACGCGCGTGCGCGTCTGGAGGGGAGATCTGTCCCGCAGATTTGCACACTATGTGACATGACGTCATGTTTAACGTGCGGGGGAGCAGGTGCTGCGGGGAGAGAGAGCGCACTAGCGGCCAATGCGGGAGCTACTGCTGCAACTAATGTTGCTGCAACCTACGTTGCTGCTGCTGCAACTTATGTTGCTGCAATTGCATCTGCTGCAACCTATGTTGCTGCAACTGCACATGCTGCTGCAATCTAGGCTGCTGCAACTGCACCTGCTGTTTCAACTGCACCTGCTGCTGCAACCTAAGTTGCTGCACCTGTTGCTGCAACTGGACCTGCTGCAACCTTTGTTGATGCAACTGCATCTGCTGCTGCAACCTAGGTTGCTGCAACTGTGATCCACTCTGATCCGCCTGGGCCCTTAGAGGGAACCAGCATCTTTGCTCTCTGGAAGGTCCTGCAGCAGAACTGAAGGCTGAATCTGTAGTCGCCCTGCAGAAGTCATCCAACAGACACCCCGATAGCATAAAGTCGTACTCCATTAAGCCTCTTGTAGTATTACTTTAGTATAAGTATAGCAGTCTGCTGTAGACCAGAGGTCCAGATGGGTGAGGTAGAACGGTGTGAGGACCAACCAGCCTACAGTCTTTAGCCTCAGATATACAAATAAGTTACTTCATGAAAATGGGATTACAACGGGATACTCTTCATTTCTTCTCATAAACCATTCATACTTTTTGTTAACTAGAACTATTGTGAATTTCATATATATAAAGACCAGAAACAAATCAATAAAAAAAACAAATCTTCTTGTTTGGACCCCCAGGCTCTGTGGAGCCACAGGTTTATAACGACTTAGATCGTCATTCAGCCAATCACAATCAAGAACACTGAAAAGCTCACAAAGTGGATTTTTTATGATACAGGCCAGAGGTTCTCTTTACGTCCATGGATCACATGTTGGTCGATATTGGGCCGTCAAAGACCAATAAACAAAAAACATATTTTCATTTGATTTTTCCCGCCATCTGAAAGCTTCCATCAAGCTCGCCGCACGCCGGGTCCCCAGGAGGAGGACCACTTTGGCCCCCAGGAGCCTGGGCCGGCCCGAGTGCCGCCTCGGTTGGAAGCCAGACTGAGACGGGCCCATAATAATAATAATAATAATAATAATAATAATGGATTCCTCTGGTCTTCCAATGTGTCCATCAGTCATTCATACTCTGTGACGGTAGCTACTGATGTAGCCACAGCTGCCCCGGGGTACTACCATCACCCGGGGCAGACCGACAGAGGCGTGGCTTCACGCCTACGGCCCTTCTGACCATCACCGGGACATTCATGCACCAGTGGGGCAACACTGGAGGCAGGGAATGATTCAGGAATCTTCCAACTTTGATTTGGACAAAACGTTCTGGTTCTGGTGTGAGTCCGGTCCTAAAGCGTCCACATAGACTGAAGCCGTTTGTGAGACTCTTCCAGAACCAGGAGGTCCAAAGAACCCAGACCTCATGTCTCCTGTTGTTTTGCAGCTGCTGGGCATGGCTTTGGTTGGAATCGGACTCTGGGCCTGGAGTGAGAAGGTGAGCATTAAGCGTTACATCACTGTGTGATGAATAAACACAAGGCTTATCTGGATGTAAATGCATGTGTGAATCCTCCTGAAAGCAGGCCTGTGTGTGTTTAAGTGGAGAAGAGTCTTTTATGTGCAGAAAAGGAAAAAGGGAGTCAAACGGGTCTGGACTCAATCCTGATGGTTCTGGTCTTTGAGACGAAAGAAACGGAAAATCTAAATGTTTCTGCAGCGGCTTTTTCTGATTACTGTTGGATCGTTTTTCTTCATTTTTCTATGGAGTTAATTCAGTCTCAATGATCAGAAACGCACACAACCTGCTTCACAAAAACACACACTCTGATTCACAAATGTAAGTTTATGCAAACATGCAATATAAACTTGAAAATGCACACTTTGTGTTTCACACGCACGCACACACATTGTGTTTGACACATGCACACTTTGTGTTTTTCACAAATGTGCATGCTGTGTTTCACAAAAACACAATAAATGTTTCACAAATGCTTCACAAAGATGACTTTTAGCTACACTTGTGATATGAACTCACAGATCGTGTGGCCTGCAGAATGTGCATTTACAAACCCCCCCCCCCCCCCATTTGTGAGAGAAACCCCTGTGGTGAATTCTGAGACTCCTGACGCAGCAGCTCAACTAATGTCACCATTGGCCAATGAATCTGTCAATCAAACTGAACAGCAAAGAAGGCGTGTTCGTGTTTTTGTAAATGCACATCCTGCAGGTCACATGATTTGTGTGTTCAGATTACAAGTGTAGCTAAAACGCATGTTTGTGAAACATTTTTGTGTTTTCCTGAAACACAGTGTGCACATTTGTGAGAAACACTTATTGTGCATGTGTGAAACCCCGACGTGTGCATTTCCATATCTATTTTGCACGTTTGCATACATTTTCTTGTGTGAGTCCGAGCGTTTGTTTTTTGTGAAGCAGGTTGTGTTCATTTCTGATCATTGACACTGCACTGACTCCATAGTTTTGTGCGGTTCTTGTGCACTACCACCTTCAGACTGTTGTGTTGCTGAAACTCTGCATCCGTGTAGCGGCTGACCGTGTTCTTGGAGAAAACCTCCAAACATGATCATGAACCGCTGTGACCTTTGACCCCCAGCCTCACGGCTTCACTCTCACTGAGCGCGCTCCGTCTCTCCAACAGGGGGTTCTGTCCAACATCTCCTCCATCACAGACCTGGGGGGTCTGGACCCCGTCTGGCTCTTCGTGGTGGTTGGGGGGGTCATGTTCATCCTGGGCTTTGCCGGCTGCATCGGAGCTCTGCGGGAAAACACCTTCCTGCTGAAGTTTGTACGTTGAATTCTGGCCTTGGCGGCGTGAACAGACGCTGACGGCGCTCTGACCGCTCTGCCTCCTTCTTGGCAGTTCTCCGTGTTTCTAGGAATCATCTTCTTCCTGGAGCTGACGGCTGGAATTCTGGCGTTTGTCTTCAAGGACTGGATCAAGGACCAGCTCAACCTGTTCATCAACAACAACATCCGGGCTTACAGAGACGACATCGACCTGCAGAACCTCATCGATTTCACTCAGGAGTATGTAAGTCAGAGGATTCCTCACTAACAGGAGCTCAGAAGGACAGTTTCCAGAGTGTAGAGGATGATATTCACCTACAGACGGACAGACTAGAACAAAGATACAGACTTTGATAACACGCCTTTAAAACATCTTTAATTTCATTTTCCACAATTGGGGTTCGTACGCTAACGAAAAACCTGAAAACCTTCAGGAAATAAAAAAATGTCATTTCTGGGTCCTTGAAGATTTGTGGAAAACAAAACCTGCTGCTCACATTTCTGGTTAAGGTGGAATCCCAGGACTGGATGGATGGATGGATGGATGGATGGATGATGGATGGATGGATGGATGGATGGATGGATGATGGACGGACGGACAGACGGACGGATGGATGGATGATGGATGGATGATGGATGGATGGATGGATGATGGATGGATGGATGGATGGATGATGGATGGATGATGGATGGATGGATGGATGATGGATGGATGGATGATGGATGGATGGATGGTGGATGGATGATGGATGGATGGATGATGGATGGATGGATGGATGGATGGATGGATGGTGGATGGATGGATGATGGATGGATGATGGATGGATGGATGGATGGATGGATAAATGGATGAATGGATGGATGGATGGATGGATGGATGGATGGATGGATGGATGGCACAGAGACAGACAGACAGACAGACAGACAGACAGACAGAGGTCTGCGTGTCTTTCAGTCCAGGGTTGTAACTGCCCCTCATGTCTCCAGTGGGAGTGCTGTGGGGCTTTTGGAGTCGACGACTGGAACCTGAACATCTACTTCAACTGCACCGATGGGAATCCCAGCCGGGAAAAGTGTGGCGTCCCGTTTTCCTGCTGCACCAAGGACCCAGCGGTAGGACGCTGCACACACGGAGGTACACCTGCGCTGGGGCGTGGCAGCCTCTAGACCAATCATGTCGTCCTTCCTCTCCAGGAAGACGTGATCAACACTCAGTGTGGGTACGACATCCGAGCCAAACCGGTGAGTCCTCTGGGTCATGTGACTTCTGCTCCGCCCTCTCCCGGTTTGCTGTGTTTTCAAAACCCCCGTCACGCTGGCCTGAAGATGAAGTCTGGAAGTTTTCATACTCTAACGTTTCTGGTTAAGGTGGAATCTGTGTATCTCTGCTGCTGTCTGACCACTTCCTGTTTCTACGTTGAAGCGTCTGCTTGGAGAAGAGAGGAAGTCACCAGGAGCGGCTGGCGGCTCCAGTTCTGCCTTCCAGCCCAGATAACGGGACGTTTGTGCTTTCAGGACTCGGAGCAGAAGGACTACATCAACGTTAAGGGCTGTGTGCCGCAGTTTGAGAAGTGGCTCCAGGACAACCTCACCCTGGTGGCTGGGATCTTCATCGGAGTGGCGCTCCTGCAGGTCCGCTCGGTCCTTCTCAGAACCTTTCTGAAAGTCAAGGAAGTGGAGCTGTTCCTGTTCTGACTCTGTGTTTTTTACCTTCACAGATCTTTGGGATCTGTCTGGCTCAGAATTTAGTGAGTGACATCGAAGCGGTGAGGGCGAGCTGGTGAGAAACCCGTTGTGATTCTGGATTCATGGTTGTGTGTTCCACTAGAGGGCAGCACACAGCCTGTGTTTGTAGCTGGAACTAACGGAGCAACGGTTTCCTGCTCATCCGCCTCTCAGTAACGTCTGAAAAACAAAGGCATGTGATGGTACAGCCGCATCAGACGGTCGACCGTCTGAACCACAGACTGAAGGAACCATAACGCCCGTCCACCATGTCGGGGAATCGGGCAGCAGCTCCGCCCACGAGCTAACAAAACCCGTCTGCCCTAACCAGATCCAGAATGTCTGACTTTGATGAGGTTTCCTAAAATTTAGAAGACTTTCAAACTGATTCCAGGACTTTGTCCGGTTGGATTGAGACCGTTGTCAGAATGATTTGGGATCTGAAGTTTTTAGAGAAGCTTTCTGAAATGTCCCTCTCACTCTTTCAATATTTGATGTTTTGGGTGGATGGTGGTGTAGTGGTCAGCACTCTGGTTTTTGGGTGGAGTGTCATGTTCTCCTCCTGAATGAGTGGGTTTCCATCCACAGTCCAAAGACCTGCTCCATCTGTTAACTGGGATTCTAAGCCGCCTGTTGGTGTGAATGTGTGTCTGTGTGGACCTGCAACAGACTGGTGACCCGTTCAGGGTGACCCCCCCCCCCTGGTTTCTAGCGGCCCTGTGACCCTGGATGGGATACAGCAGGTTCTAGAGATGCTATAAGGAGGCCGTGCTTATTAGATCATCAGCTGTGGTCCAAACCGGCTGTGTGTCCGACTCTCCCTGACGGCCGGGGAGAGGACTGAAGCATTCAGAACCATCACTCACCTCATCCTCATTCTTCCTCCTCCATGCTTCATCAGGGTGCCCCCCCCTCTCTCCATGCGTCGACTCCCACCGCAGTCCTGCAAGAAATCATCGGCCTACTACTCATGAGACACACGGTGTGTGTGTTTGTGTGTGTAGATGGTGGGTTAGAGGGGCCCAAACGGGTCGTTTGTGTGATCCTGAATGACGGCTTTGTGTGGTGTTGTGCTGTGAACTAGATCTGGTAGAAAATGTCAAGCAGTTGCATTTGTCCAAAAAACAGAAGCAGACTTTGTTTTGACAAACTAAAGAAACCCAGACGCTGCAGACCCTGCAGATCCAGCAGACCCTGCAGATGCTGCAGACGCTGCAGATCCAGCAGACCCTGCAGATCCAGCAGACACTGCAGATGCTGCAGACGCTGCAGATCCAGCAGACCCTGCAGATGCTGCAGATGCTGCAGACGCTGCAGATCCAGCAGACCCTGCAGATCCAGCAGACACTGCAGATGCTGCAGACGCTGCAGATCCTGCAGACGCTGCAGATCCAGCAGACCCTGCAGACACTGCAGATGCTGCAGACGCTGCAGATGCTGCAGACCCTGCAGATCCAGCAGACCCTGCAGATCCAGCAAACCCTGCAGATGCTGCAGATCCAGCAGACCCTGCAGATGCTGCAGACCCTGGAGACGCTGCAGACGCTACATAGAGATGATCAGAGAAGTTAGTTTTTATCCACCAGCAGAAACCAGCAACCATTTCTGTGCAGGAGAACCTGACTGCAGCTGCAGCCTCGTCCTTTAAATCCAGAACTTCCTTTAGCATCACCATAAACTGAAAAAACACTGAAAAATATTTTCTAATATGAATGAAAATAATTTCAAAGGTTAAAAAGTTAGTTTTTCTAAAAAACTAAACGATCAGCAAACAGGAAAAAGGACTTTTCTAACCCATGTTTTTAAAATGGATGAATTGGACTAAAGGATTTACCTTTTCACATTATTTTACTTATCCTGGTAATACTTCAGCATCAGCCTAGCTAACATCTTTTTATGTCGTTATTGTAAATTTAATTTCTGCTTCTCTATCATATCTCAAAGAAAATGTGAAAAAGGAGTCAATCCTAGATGACCTCCATTGAACTTCTACGCTTTGACATTCAGAGCATTCAGCAGAAATTTGCATCAGCACCACGGTCAGCTCCCACCGCGGGCCGTTATGATGCTTTGCTTCAATTCAAGATTCATGCATCAATGATGTCATCTGAACGTGATCTGTGCGCCGTATACGTGATCTAAAAGTTACACATCAGTGGTTCATGCATGAAAAGTCTGTTAGACAAACGTGGAACGCTCCTGGAAAGACACACATTTGAGGATCTCACAAAAATCACACACAGTTGAGTAAGATTTATGTAATAATTGTGTATAAACTACATAAAATACACAAAATGTGATTCTCAACCGACCAAAATCTCTGAATATCTCTAAACTGAATTCACATAAAGACCCGTCGGCTGAAACCACGACGGACGTCTGAGCACATCGACAAACACAAGAAACACGTATGGATGACGTAGATCACGCATGGATCATGGATGACCGACATTTCATACGTAGAAAATGTACTTAATGTATGTAGCTGCTATGTGACACGGCCTTTACTGCCTGCTGCCCTACACAACACCAACCACACAGGCTGAATGTAATCAGTAGTTAGGATTGTGTCAGATATGTGCTGCTGTTATTCCTCTTAGATTCTAACAAACCACCTCAGACTCTGAACTGATGAGCTCTGTGTCTGTTTTTGGAGACGGCGAGGACGTTCAGGCGTCTTTCCAGTCAAGAGACGGTTTCCTGTCAATAAACCGCGGAAACTTTGAGTCCTTCAATGACTGCCCTGGTGGACGTCTTCTCAGAGACGCCTGATCCAGCTCTCCCTGCTGCGGATTACCTGGATCAGGTGTGCTCAGTCCGTCAGACTGACATCTGAGTCAGCTAATCTGCCAAACGCAGAGCAGAGGGAGCTGGAAACAGGCAGGGGGGGGGCAGATCAGGAGGACCAGTTCTGGATTAGACCCCCCTTTGCATGCTCCGTCTGAGTCCCTGCCCCCGTTCTGGCATTGAAAGTGTCCAGTTGCAGCTCCCAGCATGCACGGTCTGCTGGATCCTCCGCCCTGCGTTCACCACATCCTGTCTTTGTCCGTTTGTGATCGTGGTCTGACGCTGGAGGACAGACGTCTTCTGGATTTTCACTTTAATTTCTGTCTTCTCTTTCAGCTTCTTTACCTAAAGCGGACGCGGCGTCCGCCGTTGAACAGGTAAAGCGTCTTTACGTTGACAGACTGATTTAAAGACGTGGAAGTCAACATGGCTGTTTTTCTCCTTTGTGTCAGCCTCACGTTTGGACGCGACCACGGAGCGTCACTAATCACCGCGGCCTTCCACAGGAAGCAGCACCTCTGACCAGCCACTAACATGTTCTGTGTAGACGAACACTGTGAGACTACTGACACCAGACGCTCCGCTTTTCACTGCTACCTTTAGAGATTAGACCTTTGGATACATTTTTGATATTAGATCAGTATTTTAACAAAGATGAAAGTCGTCCTTCAGGGTGGGAAACGACCACGGACTGACGGGGTGGGTAGGGGAAGTGGGGTCATTTCAGGGTTTTTTCCGTCCATCAGCACTCAGAAAGCTCCTCGGTCCGAGCCGGAACCGCCTTTAGTCATCGTCACGGTTCCTCTGGATCAGTGTGGAGTCAAACCGCCGGTAAAGACCTGGATGTGGATGTGGAGGTCCGGTCTTCAGGGTCCAGGATTTGGGGGTGGGGGGGTGGGGGACACTGTTATTGAAGACATTATTCTGGTCTTTTTCGTTGTCTTTTATGATGTGACTTGGGTTGTTGGGCGGCCCGCGGCAGTCAGGACTAGGGGGGGGCAGGATGGATTTAGCCCAGTGAACAGTGATGTGGGGTTGCCATGGAGACCGCCAGCTCCATAACGCCACTCCTCTGCGGGCGTTTGTTACCGTCCCCATCGCCCCGCTGGTTCTTTCCTCTGACCACACCTCCAACCCGTCTGTGGGAATCTGGGCAGCTCCTCCTTTTGTTTTTTTATCTAACCGTTTTATCGAGGCGTCGTCTGAAGTCGGACTGAAGGACAAAACGCAGCAGACGCAGAAAGAGTATTGTTGTTTCCATGATGCAGTATGAACTCTGATGACCAGGACGACAAATTGATCAGTGCAACATCTGCATGGACCACCTGACCTGGAAATACTGAAAACGTTTTTTCATGGAGTATCCGAGTACAGCAAATAACTGCGGAGGTGTCAGTATTTTCCCCCCTTCAGCAGAGATGTCTCCTGCTCGTCTTCATGCGTCAATCATTACCGCCTCGTCCGTCAGCTGGACGGTTCTCCGTGGAGGTCAGGCGGTCTGAACGTGCAGATTCCTTCCAGCGGTAAATGTAGGAACAGAACCGTCTTTTCATTTCTTTTTCTCCCTCACCGTTGAGATTCAAACAGAGACCGCGTTGCATTTTAGTGAGTTTAAAGATAAAGTTCTGTGAGAACATTCGGGTCACAGCGGGTCTGCCTGCTTTTATGCCGTGGTTCTGTTTGTCATAGACGTCGTGTTTCCTCTGAGGACGTCAGTCAAGTTTGAGGGATCCGGGTCACATGATCCGGATCAGACCAGGTTCCTCAGACTGGACTCGTCTGAACACTTGAATGAAACAAATCGGGCACTTTGACTCCAGAGTTGTTCACTTTGTGTGAATGAAGCACATCTGTACTACTGAATGGACTTTCCAATGTTCCTGTGAAGGTTACTGTTACACGAAGACGAGGTTTTTCCTTAGCGGTCTAAAGTACAGGAAGTGAAAAGGGACAAAGGGTTTGTGATAATATTTTTTGTAAATGTGATTTCCTGACAGTCGCACTAATTTAGCTGATCACTGTCCAAACATGTGAACCTCTATGCTTCCCTCATGTTTGTCTTGCTCTGGGTTTTGAATAAATTCCTTCACAAACACTGAGATGGTTTGAGTTTTTCTTAGAAAGGTTGATGCTGTTTGGGATATTTGGCCCCCCGCCCACTAGAAACGGGACGTCTTTGCCGGAGATGCTCTATAAAGAACCAGCTGATGGGAAATGACTAAACCTCTGCTGGGACCGGTTTCAGAACCAACAGCTGAACTAGAACTGGACGGTGTTCCTCCATCCTCATTCCTCATGAAAACAACCAAAGATTCTGCTGCTTTGGGACCTCTGTGGTCTTCAAATATTTTACCAACACAAAAATGGGATCAAGTTGACAAAGTAACAGAGAATCAATAACGAAAGCTCCAATGAAAACTGACCCCCCCCCAACAGGAAACAGGGAGATCAGATCAGACCAATGACACAAGAAGGAGGGAAGTACGAATACAAAACATCTGAAACCTAAATATTAACTAAAGAAGTAAAATACCAGTAATTTAAAGATTTAACAAACAAACTGAAGTCAAAACAAGTTGAACATATTTAGAACATACAAACAATAGTCCAACATAATCAACTTTGTCTTCCCCCTCCATCATCTCCAGATGGAGGTGTTCAGGCTGGTGGTGGTGGTGTCATGGTGTGGGGCGTCATTCCAACCCCACAGCCTACCTGAGTATTGATGCTGACCATGTCCATCCCTTTCTGACCACAGTGGACCATCTTCTGATGCTGCTTCCAGCAGGATGAGGCTCCATGTCAAAAAGCTGGAATCATCTCAGACTGGTTTCTAGAACATGACAATGAGTTCTCTGGACTCAAACGTTCTCCACAGTCACCAGAACCCAATAGAGAACCTTTGGGATGTGGTGGAGCGGGAGACCAGCATCATGGATGTTCAGCAGACAAATCTGCAGCAACTGATGCTGTCATATCAACATGGACCAAAGTCTGAGGAATGTTTCCAGAACCTTATGTTGAATCTATGACTACAAGGGTTGAGGTCCAACACGATGGACCTGATAAAGTGGTAGTTTTATTTTATTCTATTTTTAGTCCTTCCTGAAAAAGACGTTGGGGTGTCCCTTCAAAGACTGCAACATTGTGGTTTAGTTGAACTTAGAATCCAAATACCTAAAGTGAGGTGCATGATCCAGAACCGTGCCAAAGCCCGTGGAGGATAACCAGCTGGGAGAGATGTCCCATCAGAAGAAAAACCAGGCACACCGGCGTCACCAGCTATGGTTTTTATTTCATCTGCTGAGATCTCCAAATGTACAACTTGTGACATTGATAACAAACATTTATGTTTATAGCATTTCACGCAGTTATGATGCATACAGTTCCACTGGCGCGTGTCTGCTGTAGATCACGACTCTGATAAATAACCGTTCATACGTAGGAATGTGGGATCCAGACCGGGGAACAGGCTGTGCATCAGTACGCTCGTCCTTTAACGTCAACCCATTCTGACGTGTTCTTTAAAGACTCGTCACACGTGTTCCAGCTCCTCCAGCATGCCTAGAAAGCCATCTTTGATAGATTGTTCTTGACCTCAATTCTACAAACTAAATTTCTTCTGCTGTGGCCTTTTAGAGTCAAATCTCCCTCTTCAGGACTTGGTGGCCTTTGTAATGCAGGTAGACTAGAACCTTCTGGTCTAAACCTCCGTCCCGCCTCGTGGTCAGAGTCGGTTCCAGTCTAAGCTTCCACTGAGCTCCAGTGGACTGACATGATTCTCCTAAATCCAGTTTTTCCTTCAGATCAAAACTGAAATGTCCTGAAGACCCGTCTGTGAGTTAGCGTGACCCAGTGGATGCATCTCAGGTGTGTTCAACCCGTCTCTCACAGCAGCACTACAGTAGAATTTTCAGGTGAGTCTGATGAAGCACGGATAAGGAGAACGGTCGTCCAGAACCACAGCCAGAGCGCCGCGTCTCTGCCGTGGTCACACGTCTAACCGGGTTGGCGAAAGGCACACGTTCTGTTGGAGATTGGACATTCTGTCGTGTCAAACTGGACTCTTCCGGCTCTGCTCTCTCCTGTCAGGTGAGTCTGATCCCGGGTTTCCGGTCAGAGAGTGAGGCCTCTACCTTCCGCATGAGCTGCTGGATCAGGGGGACGTCTTTGGGACGAGGGAGGAAGAAGGAAGTCCTAATGCCAAAAAGGGAGCGCACACGACTGGAGGTGTGGGCGGCGATAAGGACATGAGTGCAGAGAAGTGAACACGTCACGGCTTCAACGGGACAAAAACATGCACAGTTTCTATTCAAGTTCTACTCGGTCTATGTGGGACACAACTGGGCACGTCATGGATGCTGCTAGAAAAAGAAAGAGGATCACAACAATATTTTTTGTCTTTTTTTGGTTCTTTGTCCACATGGTTACTGGTAGGTTACTGGCAGATAGTGTCACAGCTGTGGTCTTAAAAGAGTGATGTGTCTATGGCGCCAGGCTGTTGGTGGCGCCGAAGCTCTCGGGGAGCTGCAGACGGCAGGAGATGCATGCAAAGGTAAGCTGCAGGCTAGGTTTAGACTGATGCATCAGCGGCTGCAAATCACGCCGGGCGACGCGGGCTTTACGGACCTGCTCACCCACCCGGATCAATCTGTACTTATGGCTTTCAGAGGGAGAGTATCGGACGTCCCGTGAGAATCGAAAAACAGTTTCAGAGGCCGTTTACGCTGACAGATTCAGGATTTTCAGTGGAGACTTGTACAAAAATGAAGAAAAACTAGAAAAGATGAAGAAGTGTCATTCAGTGGAACACATCAGTCTAAGCCTAGAGGGCGGGGCAGAGACTCGGGGTCAGAGGTGTCTGGCTGGCAGTTAATGGTACCTTGGCACGTGATGACAGGGCACGGGGGCAGCGATTGACAGGCGTCAGGTGTGTGAACAGGCGGGTGTTTCGGGGCGAGAGGGGGCGTGGTTTGGGCAGGAAACAGTCATTTAGCTCTGGGCCGTTAGCCGCTGCTCCGTGAGCGACGCCTGGTGCGACACCGTCTTGTTTTCGTGAGCCCTCAGCTTGGACACGACGTCGATGAACGCCAGGCTCTGGACCTCCTTGTGGAGAGGTTCTGCATGGAGAGAACGAAGCAGAAATGCTTTTCAGCATGTTTTTCCATGGAAAATGACAGAACAGGAGTATTTGTTTCTCATTTCTGAAGAATAATTGGTACGAAGCCCTTCCAGACGACTGTTGTTGTGAATTTGGGCAAAACAAATAAAAATTGAATTGAATTTTGTTTCTAAAGAAAACATCTTCGACTGTCACACAGGCTGCCTTTTAAATGGTCTATATCCTGCTTTTCTAAATCCTTTCAGCCAAACTATATCTATATATATATCTATACATATCTATATATATATATGATCGTAATTGACCTTTTAACACTAAAGAACCAATTTTTTAGTTATTTTTACAAACTCTTTGACTACCTGGAAGTAAGACGACTCGATCTTGGAGGCTCCGCCCATTTCATGACATCACCCTAGAGCAGGCCTTAGAGGCGTGTCTGCGTTTCTACCACGACAACAAACATCTAAGCGTTCATGGTGTGGCCCTAGCGTTTCTTCCATCACAGACGCTGGTGATGGTTAACGGGTTCATCTTATGTTCTGATTAGCACGGGCTCTGAACGTTTCTGTCCTCATTGAAGCGTCAGCCTCCGTATCAAAAGCCCTCCTCGCTTTCATCATTTTTTCAGAGACACGCCCACTTTTCCTCACATAATCCAGTTTCAAACCAGTTCCACTAATTCGTCGCTGGCTCTCTTTGCACGTCCACCAGGAAATGTTTGCTCATTTTTCTGCAGCGCCTTCTCAATGTCATCCACCTGCTGGTGCCGTTCAGGAAAACGTTTAGGATGAAGCCCCAAAACGAGGTGCAGATCCTCACCGGGTTTAAACCGTTTTTTTATGGCCATTGCTGCACTGGGTCACAATACAAATACCACAGACAAATGGGCCTGACCTGGGGGAAGGGGGAAAGACCAGCGACTGCTAGCTCCACGGAGAAAGTGGGCGTGTGTTTTAACCTGGGGGCGGGGCTGGCAGCGCAGTCACTTCCTGGAAGGGGCGGGTCCTACCTTTGTGACGTCACAATGTAAGGGCTCGCTCATTTTGATGGGTTGGGAGGGGCTGGTGCTCAGAGAGCAGGTTGTTGGAGGAAGACTCAGGAATGGATCTAAAAAACCTTCATGTGGACTCTCCTGAGGTCTCTGCTTTTTTCCAGAATCCGTTTTTTTTGTTTTTCCTTACAGAGAAGGAGGATCTAAAGGCAGGAATGCCCAGTTTAGTTTAGCCATTACCTCTTGAATTCTAGGACTTTATGCTTCATGTTTATTACAGTTATCGGTATGAAACCATTGAGACGACTATTAATCTTGGGCTATAGAAATAAAATTGAATTAAATTAAATTATTATACTATAAAGTATTAAATTATTATTATTTATAGTGAGGAATGAACAGTATAATCCACTCAAAGCTCAAAAAGTTGACTTTGCATTATATAGGCCCTTCAAAAGCACTACGATGAACACGTGTCTAGGCTTTAATGGTTTCCGCTGTAACGTAGCTTCAGTGAGCTGATGCTTTGGTTTAAAGGTCAGAACCGGAGTAACACATCTTAATGAAAGACGTGCAAAAAGCGTCTATACTATACTAACACACAAAGACCCTCTAAATATTATTATATTATTTATTTGCTTGTTTTGTTGTATTTTGAGGACCCCCTTGAAAACGAGATGATACATCTCAAGGGGCTTATCCTCTAAACAAATAAATTGAAATTGAAATATGAAAACAAACGGTAGAAAAAGCCGTCACCTGAACCCATGAGAGCACAGATGAGAATCATGGAGTTATATTTAATCTCTGGCGCGCTCCTCTCGTCGGACAGCAGTTTATGGAGAACCGACACCAGGTTGGCTCCAACAAAGTCCTTCTCTGCTGCAACTGGAAACCAGAACACAATAGTAGCGTTAACAGACGGACATTAGCAAACAGTTTAACACACAGAAAAACTCTGCTGCAGAACTAAAATGTGTGGAAACTAAAGTTATGTTCATAAGCAACAATAGCGGAGCTATTTACTCAACAAAAGTTAAACACAAACATACCTAAGTCCAGTGCTGCTATTAGGCCCAGAGCCACCAGTGCTTCATTCTGCATAATCATATGCTCACTGGTTGCCATGGTGACCAAATGTTTGACCCCTCCTCCCTGGATGACGGTCCTGACGACCTCCTAAAAGAGACGAGAGACTGGAGTTTAACGAGGTCATGGGTCGTACCAACAGGTAGAGTAGAGGTGAGACTATCCGGGCCAGAACCGCTGACTGTTGAGCCCGAAGTTTGGTTTTGATCCCAAAAGTCTGAAACCTTCCAATGAATCCACTGGGCATGAACTCATCTATGAGACATCTACCTTCTGAATATTTTCCCCTTTACAGCTATAGATCTGCATAATACATCCAATAGACGGCGACTCATAGAGTATTCCATGACTCATCGCGTTGCGGTCTCATCGTGCCTTTTTGTTTTTATGCAAGTTTCTGAGACCTTTTAGGTAGATTTCAGTAAAAATGGTTTTAACCACTAGCTGTCAGTGAAAACAAACACACACAAAACTTATTTCTAAGATTGCAGCATTTCTTTAATTTCTATTAAATGTTCAAATAACTCCTCTAACAGACGTCCAAAAATATCCCAGGATTCTATGTTTACAGGTAGATGAGTAGCAGACCTGTACATGCAAGCATCCATCAGAACTCTATAGGTAGACGTCTAGTAGAGTAATGTAACAGAGAAGCCTGAGACGTCCAGTAGACGTCTACAAAAGTACATCAGGTATCTAGTAGTCGTCTTGGTGGGTAATGTACCTTCTAAACGATTCTGCTTTTATCTAAGAAACGTTTTAGTTCATGTCTAATGTGACATTAGTGCATGTTTTCTTAGGGATTGGGAATTCATGTAATTCATGAATGTAGCATTCTTCATTGAAAATGGGTAGATTCTATCGCTCCAAGATATTTCAGTCTTGCCCCAAAGCTTTTGGAAGAATATTCACCAGATTATAACCAAGGTCCTGGGCTACAAAGACATGCTTATTTCTTTATCTGGGATATATTGTAGAAAATGTACTATTGTATTGTAAGAAACACCGCAGAAGTGGGAAAAACTTGTGGAGGAAATACACGAGATGGAATTGTTGAACCATAGGATAAGAAGTCAAGAAGATCTTTGTCAAAAAGATGGAGAAATGGACTAACCACCAAACAACATTATAAAGAATTATACATGGATAATGTTGGAAAAAACCTGTAGAGCCAAGGGATTCCGAGGTATTTCTTACTTTTTTCTTGTATGTTTTCAACTGTGTGTTTAAAAAGCAATATAGAAAGAAAGTAAGAAAGAAAAAGATAATAGGTGGATTCTATGTTCAAGATATCATGGGACAGCGACACAAGAAGTGGGATAGTCGTTTGCTAATCCTTGTGCCTCCAGGCACGTTAACGTTGGGTCATCTAGACCCACTAGACAGTTGGGTCATCTAGACCCACTAGACAGTTGGGTCATCTAGACCCACTAGACAGTGCTCTGAACCTTTTTTCTTCAATGATTTGTGATCTTCTCTGGTGTCCATGGATTACATGAAATCTTTCCACCTTTATCCACCTTTGTCATGGTAGGGGGAACACCTCAATGGAAGGGGGGGGTCATCTGGACCCCATAGGACAGCACAAGGGATAAAGGTCCAGACAGAAATGTGCAGTAGAGCTCCATGACTGATGGATATAGAATACAGATGTAGAGCTGTTAACATCAGAACATCTTTTCTGGCTGAATTTCTTTGAGATACACGAGGACGGCTTGTCTGCGGCTCTAAAGCTGACAAGCTGTCAGCTTTCAGGATGTAAAGTCGAGCGCTTGCCAGAGGAGTTGGGCCTGGACTCACCTTAGACTTGCTGTGCCGAATGAGGGCCGACAGAAGGCGGTTGGACTCGCCCATCACCCCTGCGTGATCTTTGGCTTCGCACCACTCCACCAGCCGCTCCACCAGCTTCCCGTTGGTTCCCAGCTGGTCTGCAGCTTCAGCTGAATCAACACACACCGCCGGGTGAAACACTCCCAGCATGCACTCTGCTCCGATGACTACCGATTACAGAGCCTCTCTGTCTCTACAAGCTGAACATCTTGGATAAAACCAACCTCCTTTTTCTTGCTGTAAGATTAATAAACTGTTCTGAACATAATCTTTGAGACACGCGTTTGTAGAAAAGGAACAAAAATGTTTACCCTGAGTGTCTATCAGCATGCGTAATGTCCCCAGGAGCTTGAACTGGACCGGAGGCATCTCTGATTGCAGAAACTTCAGCACCACGTCTGCCACACCGGCCGACAGCATCTTGGACTTGTTTACGACTGTGGAGAGGAACAGAGGCACCGTTCAAACACGTGTTCCTATTGGCAGACATTTTACAGCACAGAGAAGCCGACAGCATTGTGTGCGTCTCTGCAGCAGGTCTCAGGGCCGGTCAGGCCACAGCTGAACCTGCAAAGGCCTGCCGGGGCTGGGGAGGCGCCCTCTGGAAATGAACTCATGGAGGAACCTCAGCGGTGTGACAAAATGTCACAACAGAGAGCTTTCAGCAGAGTGTGAAAATGCCAGCTGTCAGCCGGATTACCGCGGCCGCTCTGAAAGGCCTGAAAGGAGAAGGCGGGAGTCTTGAACCACAAAAAACAACAATCGTCTGAAGAAGGAAACTGCTTCTGTAGCCGGCGGCGTCATAAAATATATCTTCGATGTGCTCAGATGTCCGTCGAGGGTTTTTAAGCTGATGGGTCTTTACGTGAATTCAGTTTAGAGGTGTTCAGAATTTGAGAATTACACAGTTTATGTGTATTTTATGTAGTTTATACACAATTATTACGTAAAATCTTACACAATAGTGATTTTTGTGAGATTCACACACAAATGTGTGTCTTTCCAGGAGCGTTCCACGTTTGTCTAACAGACTTTTCATGCATGAACCACTGATGTGTAACTTTTAGATCACGTATACGGCGCACAGATCACGTTCAGATGACATCATTGATGCATGAACCACTGATGAATTACAGAGAAACATCACAATCATCACACGCTTCATGTTCTACGTTGGTTTACGTGTTCTTAGCGTGTTTATTCCTACTTCTTCTGTGGTTTTAACGTGGTTTATTCCTGATACATCTGTGAACATTTCACCTAAAGATGAAAACTTTCTCACTTTTTCCACGTAGATTCATGTATAACCAGCTTACATCCGTGTAATATGCAGAAAATGTACATAGTGGTGGGGGTGTGACACGGCCTTTACATCAGCATTATATATATAATATAGAATGACTCAGGTGTTGCAAATTTCCTGCTGAAGCCCAAACATCAACCTGTTTGACTGTCTGCAGCAGAACCTGAAGGGAGTCGAGCATCAATGAAAATGTGAAAACCACAAACATTTGAGAAGTTAGCAGAAATGTTGTGTGAGAAAATTATAACCAAGTTACAAATGGATCTATAGTATAAAACCTCACATATGCTTTTATTTTGAAGGAAACACATTCTTTATTACTTAACTTCTTGATAATCCAGCGACTGTTTCTAAGTGTGAATATATTTACATTTGTCCGGTAAAAGGCCGAGGCGATGAAGTGACTCACCTGGTATAGCTAGGTTGCGCAGGGCGCTCAGAGCGGCGTGTTGCACGGTCACATTGCCTTCCTCTACGTGTCGATCCAGCAGGTCCAGAAGCTTCTGTACGATTCCAGTGTCCACCATGTGGATACAGTTCCCATCTGACAACAGACACAGAATCGCCTGAAGGACTCGGGTAGCAGAGTTATTGTTCACAGAAATAATTGGAGTCCCTTTAACATTTCAGAACCTGAAATCTCTTTACTGCTCTACCAAAGTCGACCAATCACTACTCCAGGAAACTTTACACAACAGAGTCAGGAGCTTTCCTCTGGAAAAGAGCTACAGGAATCCATAGTCATCCGTCTCACAAACGGAGTCATGAAACCCCCAAAACTGAGGAAAGAGACTTTCATCGTGAAGAAAACTGTCAAACTTTTAACCCTGAAAGCCAAAATGCAGCCTCAAAAGAAAAACCTTCATCTTATTTTCGTTAAAGTCCATCCGCTGACACACATCCAGCTGTGGGTAATGTGTTCTTCACATTTGTCCTCTCCCCTGGGGGGGCACTGAACTCCACACAGGAACCATTTGATCGGTAAACACCCCCCATCCAACCCCTTAATGCTGAGCGTCAAGCAGGGAGGCACTGGGTCCCATGATGCCTGGATTTGAACTAAAGACCAGTCTCATGGCAGACACTCGACCACTAGGCCACTGAGTGTTGTTTTTTTACTGTGGATGAAAATGCAAAAGAGGAATAAACACAAAGTCTTCTGGGTAAACGTCCAGTTGGGGAGTAATCTATAACAGTTCAGCCATTATTTACAGTTTGATTGACAGATGGGCATCAGCGCCACGGGAAGGTCACAGGTCACACTCACCATTGCGGGCAAAGTTGGCGATGGCCAGAGCGCCGGCCAGCTGCAGCTGGTGGTTGTTTGATGGTATCCAGGACAAAACCCTCTGGAAGACGCTGCCCTTTCCCCCCTCAAACAGCTTCTGCATGGACTCATCTGCAGAGGAATGAACCACTTTACCAAGGCGGGGGCCCACGCTGAGCAGGAGCTAAAATCTAGGCCTCATTTCACAATGAAGACATCGCGTGTTACAGATCATCTGAATAATGAAGATAAACAATAAAAAAATACTGTTTCTATCAGAAGATGCTATGAAGCTTTTCCAAAGCTGTTTTACTGCTTTTTCCTACCAGAGGTGTCTCCATAGACCAGGGGTCGGCAACCTTTTTTACTCAAAGAGCCATTTGGGACCGCCCCTAATGAAAAAAAAAGCACCCGGAGCCACAACCCGTTTTGACATCATTATATATATTATGCATGTCTATATTATATCAAGGGTGCTCATTACGTCGATCGCGATCGATTTTCAAAGACATAAGTGTAGATTGCGGGCCAGAAAAGATAAAAAAAAAAAGTACTTCTTTCTTTTCATCTTCATGTTTATTTGTTATATGTTTATTTCAACATTATTGTTTATGTACTGATGATTAAAAACTACACAGTGAGTTTACATAAAGATACTTTTGTATTAACAGATGAGGCGTTTTATTACAAAGACAGAAAGCAGCGACCATCGTATTCACGCTCTGCTGTAAACGGTGCAATGCGGGGGGCGTGGCATATTGTGAGGCATTTGGCGCTGCTGGCTGCGTATTGATCAGTATTGATGGGGAACGACGACTACTAATTTAGTGCTCCGTCCTCCGAACACACAATATATTTCACACCCCCATCTCCACCTGCACGCGCCCCTCCCTCGTGGCACGCGCGCCGCTCAGCAACAGTATAAAGCGCGCGCCTCACAGCTTCCTTGATGAGCTCGTATTTATCGGGCGAGAACTGCAGAGCTTATAGCAGGAGGAGAAACGCGGGGAGGCTTTAATAAACTCCGGTTGCTGGACTTCTACCGGGGACATGATGTGCCGCGGGGAGAAAAAGACGCTCTGAAGGCAGAGTTTGCGCTGAGTGCATTTAAACTCGCGTCTGCAGTGACGTATGTGTCAGAGGATGTCCGATTGGCCATTCTGCATGTCAATCAAGTCCCGTACTTTTGGGTGAGGATTTTGATTGGCTGGTGGATTTTCAAGAAGCACTCTCTTCCCCTTCAATCTCCCCCACGTCCCCGAAGATGACCGGTCGATCGCGACCGACGCAACGAGCTCCCCTGCTCTGAAACACACATCACCGCACACGGGAGTCCAAAACACCGGCGCAAACTCTCCGTCACCAGAAAGCCGCTCCCCGTTCCGCGCCACGCCAAGCCCCCGGCAGAAAATCACTCCAGACCCGGAGTGTTTATTGAAGCCGCCCCGCGTGTCTCCTCCTGCTATCAGCTCCGCAGCCCTCGCCGACAAACACGAGCCCACCAAGGAAGCTGTTTTTTACGTGGCACGTGCCTCGCACGGAGCCAGCAGCGCCTTTGAAATGCCATGAAAAATGAACAGACTAAAATAAATTTGAATTTTTATAAAATACTCATTATTTTCCAAAGTCACAGGGAGCCACAACAGAAGGATGAAAGAGCCACATGTGGCTCTGGAGCCATGGTTGGCGACCCCTGCCATAGACTGTTTAGCTCTCATCTGATTGACAGTCACCTTGATTTGGAATATTTGCCAATACAGAGTCCAGATTCCACACTTTTGTAACACATTAAAAGATGAACAAATGCTAAATGAACAGAAACAGGTCTTCCCCTTTTCAATTCATCTTCTTCTTCTCTTCCTTTGGGCGTTTCCCTTCAGGGTCTCCACAGCCAATCAGCTTCCTCCGTCTGTCTCCTGCATCTTCTACCAGCAGCTACCTTCATGTCTTCCTTCATCCAGAATCCTCCTCTCTGGTCTTCCTCTAGACTCAGCATCCTTCAGTCTGTCCTCTGGTCCCAACCATCTCAGTCTGACTGGATCTCCAGAACCTCTAACATGTGCTGTCCCTCTGATGTCCTCATTCCTGATCCATCCTGGACCTCAGCATCTTCATCTCTGCTTCCTCCAGCTTTACTTCCTGTCTTCCTCAGTGTCTGTAGGCCCAACAACATGGCCGCTCTCTCCACACTTTTCTAAATCTTCATTTCAGCTGAAACTCGTTGTTCCAACCTGCCTGCACTCTTCTTCACTTCTTTATGACCCTCTCCATTCCTCTGGACCAGAGGTCCCCAAATGCAGGCCTGGGGGGCCGGTGTCCTGCTGGTTTTCCAGAAAAGCTGCCTTATCTGCTGCTGATTACCTGGATCAGGTGTGTTTAGCCAGAAAGGAGCTTCAATGTCAGGTTGTTTGGAAAACATGAATGCACCGGCCCCCCAGGCCTGGATTTAGGGACCCCTGGTCTGGACTGTAGACCGTAGATCCTTCAAATCCTCCTCCGTCTTCATCTCTTCTCCCTGTAACTTCACTCTTCCACATGTTCTCCGTCTTACTGCCGCTAACCTTCATTCCTCTCCTTTCCAGGACAAACCCCCACCTCTCTGGCTTCTCCTCCACCCGTTCCCAATCCCCCTCACCCTGTTTTTTTTCATTTAACATTTTAACATTTTAACAGAGCACTTCTGCGCGGCAGCTTTAACAACAAAGTAAAAGTGCAACTCTCACCTAGAAAAAATAGTTATTCATTCATTCATAATATTACTAGGTGACAATTAGTCATGTGAGAAGTTTTGGTGGCTGTAGCGTTATTATCTTTACAATAATTGAACATTTTGGACCAGATGTCACTCCAACCTCCAAAAAATTGCACAAAATAATGATTTTTATAGCACTTTTCCCAGAGCTTGCACTTTGTAAAAGGTCCCTTGGTGCCGTTTCAATACTTCTTCTCAGTTTATTCTCAATAGAAAGAAAAAAAGCCTTTGTAGGTTTGTTTGAGTTAAAACAAACCAATACAGACACTTGCTGTCAGAATTGACCTTTGTTTCAAAGAGTTGTGGAGCGGAAGCCTAAATCTGTGAATATCCTCTGATTTCTATTGAGTCTGAAACTCTGTGATTGGCCCGGCGTCTGATCACATGATCGGGGCGGGACTTCCCGATGGTTACCTCCAAGAAGCAGGAGGACCATGAGGTCCGAGGCAGTCTTGAGCTGGGCGACGTCCTCCTCTCGCTCTCCGTCCACCGTCTGAGCGACCACGTCCAGCAGACACTCCACCAGGCCCGCCTCCACCAGCTGCAGCTTGATGGCATCTGTAGGACAAAGCGAGCGCACGTGAGCAGAGGACGTCCACGAGAACGTCCTGCCAGATCGTAAGAACAGAAACGGGCTCCAGTGTTCAGTGGGACTTCAAATAGTCGATTCTCTCATCCTTCACTGAGCACGACGGCTTCTTTTAACGCTGAAACCCTAAAGGCTGCACCATATGAGGAAAACCCGCCATGTGTGAGATTAGTGATCAATTTTGTGATCGCTTCTGATACATGAACGAATGGTAAAACAACCAAAAACATCATTTCTATTTCACTGCAACAGTTTCAATTAAATAAGAGTCAACATAACCTATAAATATGCTCCAAACGAACTTCGTCTACATCTGACATCAAAGGGCTCCGTCTGATTGGTCAAATGCATTTATTTAATTAATTAAATACTTCAAGCTGCATAAGATTGTTTTAGTACATTTAAGGGAACCATTTATCATAATTTTCACCATCTTATGCAACATGCGTATTGCACAGCTTGATACTGTGATAAATTTGTGATGTCTTGTTCAGGCCTCCTAAAGACATTGATGGGGTGTGAGGTGGATGCATTTCATTGGTTAAAATCATCCTTCATGGTTTCAGGGAAATCAAGGATGGTGAGTTATGCTCATGAAGCTGTCTTCTCTCTCAAGGTCATGTCTCACAGCAGCTACATACATTAAGTACATTTTCCACGCATGAAATGTCGGTCATCCGTGATCCATGCGTGATCTACGTCATTCATCCGTGTTTCTTGTGTTTGTCGATGTGCTCAGACGTCCGTCGAGGGTTTCAGCCGACGGGTCTTTATGTGAATTCAGTTTTTTAGCTGTTTTGAATTTTTGATCAGTTGAGAATTATCCAGTTTATGTGTAATTTACGTAGTTTATACGCAGTTACTACGTACATCTTACAAAATTGTGTGTGATTTTTGTGAGATACACAATTTTGTGTCATTTCCACGACCGTTACGTGTTTGTCTAACTGACTTCTCATGCATGAACCACTGATGTATAACTTTTAGATTACTCTCAATCTTGTCTTAATAACTCTTCTCACTAACTTCTCTCTTCTCACAAACATAAATGAAGAAATAAATAAATGAATTACCGTAATTTCCGGACTACAAGCCGCTACTTTTTTCCTGCGCTTACAGCCCTGGGGCTTATTCAGTGACGCGGCTGATTTATGGATTTAATTGATGGCCGCCATGAACATTCTTGCGGACTGAGGGCATGGGTTGAATACTCTATCCAACTCCAAGCAACAAGGTATTTATTTTTCAACACACCTCTGAGCAGCCAAACAGCATCGCCTTGACTTCAGGTCTTAGACACTTCAGTCATGGTTCAACAAAAAGAAACACGCATGCCCGGCCGCATCCCAGAATCCTTTGGTGCCATTAGACCCAACGTGCACGTGATCGCCACTACAATATGATGAAGCTTTCAAGTTAAAAGCAGCGGGGAAAAATCCACCATCACCAATGGGTTTGGAAAAACCGGTCAGCATACGAAGTATGGTTAGGTGAAGGCTAACATGCACTAACAACATTTAGCCTGGATGAACATGACTCAATGCGGGAAAAGCTGCAATCTGCAGCTTGGCTGAACGTAAATATGTGGGAATAACATCAGCCTTCATTTTGTCGGGACACGACTGGAAACACAAATTGACGTGATCATTTGGACTGAGCGGAATTTTGCATTTAAAAGCTCACGGCCTCCGTGTGAGCTGGAGACATGTTCTCCTGCTGCTCAATCACATAGAGCTGCGGGGCCGATGGCAGTCTGATGGCTCTCACACGTAACAACGCATCCTCTCTCGCCCCTCATCCACAAAACGTTCAGTACTAAGTCTAATTGCTCTGCACAGACACGATTTGCTCCGTTCACCGGCGCAATGGGGACGAAGCGCTCCTCCTTGGAGCCGCCCTGGCAAGGGGTGTCGGAGAAGATAGGAAGGGGAGACAAAGAGCCCGCGGGGCGAGCGTGGAGCGCAGAGGCGTCTGCGGAGCAACAGTGTTTGTTGTGGAAGGAAACTTCTGACTTTTCAGTCGCCGCTGCCTTATTTTACTGGTGCGTTTTTTAACCAGCCCCGTTACCACCATAATGCTGCCGCGACACAAGTGGAAGGAGAGATGCTCTCCCGTTCGCCCCTCCATCCACTGCTGTTCATTCTTTAAACAATGACAACAGCGTGGCGAGCCGGGGGTTAGACCCGCCTTTAGCCCCTAAGACTCATGGGAAATGGGGAATCGCAGATGTAAATTTCCTCATTATAACTGAGGGATGTAATATTGATTATATGGTTACTGTTTGTAATTTTATGTATGATACCTAGATTGTCAATAAGTAAAAAAAAACTAAAAAAAAAATTAAAATAAAAAAAACCATAACCGAGGAACTTGTGAACACAATAGAGGTCCATGCTGTTTGGCGGCTGTGGGTGTATTCAAACACATGAGCCGATGCAATGCTATCTGCTCCTACATTGTGCTAATGAATTACACTCAGTCTGGGAGTCAGGATGTGATTTGTCAAGCTGACTTGCGGCTTGTACACTGACGTGGTTTGTGTATGTACAAAAGAAGTTAAACACGTGAAAATGGGTGGGTGCGGCTTGTAATCGGATGCGCTCTATAATCCAGAATTTATAATAATAATTTAGGTCACACTGAAACAATTAACTATTCAGACGGTCAAAAAGAGTTCAGTTGAAAGAGATTTAGAGGAAGCGAACTTTTACAATCCCACCCTTGCTCTGCTTTACTTTTTATTTTCCCTACCTAATTTATCATTTTTGGGTTCTGATCAGTCATCTATACTGTACCAATACAGATTCAGGTAATTAAGAAATCCCCAAGTATCAATAAATCACACGACAAAGCTGAAGTACATCAAGACATTATTTCAGAAGTCATCCTAGCAGATGAAGCGTCAAAGTAGGTGCAAATAATTTATTGGAAAAAATATCTTCATTATCAAAGTGTGATTTTTACCATTGACATATTTAAATATTATCAGAGATCATTCATTTTTATTCATTTATTTTGTTCGTCATACATGTGAAAACTTTTCTCACTTTTCCACATAGATTCACGTATCACCAGTTTACATCCATGTACATATTTAGGCCTTCACTTTTCCACTCTGACACATTCATTAAAAACTGATAATCTCTTGGAAATTTCTCATAATCAACTCATGCCTGTACAGCTATTGAGTTTCTTTGATAGTTTCAGGATTTTTCCGTGCACAAAATCCGTACGGAGCCCTCCAGGGGCCAGTGGTTAAAGAGAAAAATCGGATAAACCGTGCTCACGGATTGCTAAACGGTGCGCACGGGTTAATCAGGGGGTGTTCGACGGCCTGCGACTAATGATGATGTCACACTCTTTGACTGGCTGAACGTTGGTCCGATGATGTGAAAGTTAGTGATCGGTCTGGATAAATCCATAAAACAAGAACCTGGAAGTCCCGTTGTAAACAAAGCTCTGATATAGAGCGAGATGATCCTATAAACAGGGTTTTATTGTTGTTATGATTATTATTGAGTGCCTGTTAGCTTATAGTTTTTTAAATCTGTGCGGCCAGTGCTTCATTGTTGGCAGAACTGCCCTGGAAGAAGGGTTAAATGCTAAATGCTAACAACATTTAGCCGTGGATGAACTGAAACTGGAATAACATCAGCCTTTCTTTTGTCTGGACCCGACGGGAAACACAAATTCACATGATTGTTTGCACGGTTTTTCAGGACAAATCTCCCAGGAGACCCAGTTCTCCTGAGTCCAGCAGCTCGCTCACTCAGAACGGCCGGATGCACTGCAACAGTACGAGTACAACTGATTAAACCGTTTAGCAATCTGTGTGCACAGTTTATCCGATTATTTTCCTTTTTACCCCTGGCCCCTGGAGGGCTCCGCACAAAGCAGCTCCTTTCTGCAGGAACCCTTCTGAAGGATTGTGGTACAGAACAAATATTCAGCCTTTCATCTGAGCAACACAACACCGTCAGGGAAAGTTTCACTTTTGATACACAAGGGTCGGTCTATTGTGTTACAACTCCCCCTTGAATGTCCACACTTTGGACATTCAAGTGCAGCTTTTCCACCCACTTCCTGCAGATTTGCAACGTTGCTGCACGGCATTCGTTCACTTTTGCATCACATTTACAATCATTTTGCTGAAGCTGACAATCATTGTAAAGATACGCGGTTTTCTCAATAAACTAATGAGGTGCAGGCGGTTTGCCAAATGACAGCAGACAGAAAGCTTTCCCCAGAGTGGGGTTTAGCTGCACGTTGCCATGGAGACCAACACTGTGGGAGCACTTTGTGCCTCCTCTAATGCTAGCAGTTAGTGGCTTCCTGCGCTTCCTAAGACAGAATGAGCAGCGGAACCCAAAGACAGAGCAGTCTGCCATGACTCAGCATGTTTGTGTGCAGAGCTTGATTCATGCTGCTTTCTCAAAGCCACATTCTGAAGACAGAGTTGAAAAAGATCAGGCTAAATTACCGTTTTCAGCCAGCGGAGCCAGAACTTCAAAGATCATTTCTTTCTTGTCGTGTTCCGCCTGCTTCTGGAAAAGACGAACCAGCTCCTCGGCGATGTTGGTGGCGGCAAACTGCTCCTTGCTGGACTCTGGGGACACAAGATGTGCATCAAGTAAGGGTTAATGGCTGACAAAGTGTGCATTATCAGAAATTAACGCACTTCGTCCATTTGGTTGACATCACACCGTCCGACGGTTGCTTCCGCGAAGTGCAATAAATTCTGATTATGAACACTTCGAAGGCACTTCACCAGCGTATACCATGGTCACTTAAAAAAAAAAACATTCAACCAGTTTTTAGTACTTTGTTCTTGGTGTTTTTCCTGCTTGGATCGCTGATTTCACAAAGAGCTGACTTTTTGTTATGTGCAGTCAAGGTCCGGCAATATAAAGTATGCTGATATGCTGATGATCACGACGCGTTAAATAAAGCATCAGTTCAGGGAGAAAGTTCTCCTCTCAACGCTAATTTTTGTCCAGGTGATGAAGATAAATGTTGTTTTAAAGAAACCATCGCAGTGATCCAGAACATTTAAGCTATGTGACCGGAACTACTTTCTTAGGCGTACATTATCCCTGCGCATTTTCACTTAATCCACACCCAGCAGCCAATCAGAATCGAGTAGTTACCCAGACCACGGCATAACAGGCTTCAAGGATGCTAAACCTTTTAAAACACAAAGTAAGAAACTCACCGAGCTCGGCCAAGTTCCCAAAGGCAATGAGACACATTTCTGTCAGAGATGCATTGTGGGAATGGATGCCCAGCAGCTTCACCAGCGTAGGAATCACACCCATGTTGATCAATTGGGCTTGTAAGGAATCTGCAATAAAAACACACAGCTGGTTCATTCCTGTTGTGGCCTAACATGCAGAACAGCCAGATGACATATTTGTCATATTCATATATATATATATATAAAACCTTTAAGGCACCGTGACTTAAGGAGGCTCAGCTGAAATACAGCAGCGATGGGTCACGTCTCTCACGCACCCCTGCAGAAAGCTGCTCAGTGCTCCTGCACAGCTTTTTTTAAGGATCCACTTTATTGTTGTAGCTTTTTGTTTTAGTTTTTCATCAGGGAAAGTGTTGCGTGACCCGCTTTGAGCCGTCAGACAGATGGCCTCACAGTTTACACTGAAATACTTTGCTGATGGAGGATTTCATGGTCAGTCGAGGATTAGAAGAAACGCAGCGACTGAGAAACCAGATCCTCACTGAGCTTTGTTTTTTTTTTTAATACTTCAGCCAAACATTTTTGCTTTGACCTCGTCTGTCTGAAGAACACTGCTGTACGGGCTTCCTGGTGTGTTCATGAGAACGTTTGAGAACCTAAAGCTCAGCGTTTTTACAAGGTTCTAAACTTATTTAACATCATTTGAACTGAAGCCGTCTTCCATTTGTTCATCGTCTCTAATAACCGCTTTTATAGACATTGACAGGAGATTCTTGCCCAACCCTGGTTGAAACTAATAATTAGAAGGGATGTTGAAACTTGGAAAATAAAAAACATGATGTTTAATCAAACAATTTAAAGTGTTAATTTAACTAATTAGATTTTAGCAGCAACTTCCATCCCTACCTTTACTCATCTAACCCCATCAAACTGAACGAGCTGCTTTCCTCTAGAACTTATGAAGTTTATTAAAAACGTTTTTGGATCTGAGGATCATGTTTTTTTTGACCGTCTCATTTCGTACACTGGAAAATAGACAGTTTTACAGCCGATGATGTAGATTTTTACAGATTATTTGACAGGATTATGCAAAGCAGCAATTACACCAAGAACACCAGGAAAAGCCAGAAGCTTAAGAACATGGAGAAAAAAGAGAGGAGCACTTCCCAGCAACCACTGGCGAATTGATATTAGAGTGTTTTCCCTCTAAATGTTTTCAGTCGTCCTCTACATCAGCTTGTTATGACGTCAGCATCAGCTACATGAAGAAAACTGCGGGAAGCCACAGAACTGCATCCATTTGGGTCGAGCAACCCCAAAACCTCCCATAAGAAAGTCCAACACACTCCAACGTCACTCAGGAGCCACAGACGTCCCGTCTTTGTGTCCTTACTTTTATTGCTCTGTACCACATACTAAAAAGAAAACTGTCCAAGAAAGGACGTCTGGTGTGTAAGTAGCAGGTGGCTGGATGGAGAATAAAAAAAGAAAGAGTAGCTACACAAGTTAAGAGCAAAGAGGGTCAAAGGTGCACAGTAAGGCCTGCTGAGGGGGTAGATGGCAGCTGTAGCGGGGTTGACCCGATGGGTCCTCTGGGTTTTTGTTTGACTTGAGCGCGTGACAGTTATTTGACGTAAGGTGGAAAATGGACTTCTGGGGATGTGAATGATGAGGGCAGAATAAAGTATTGGTCCTCTACACCCAAACGTGTCTCTGAGCTCCTTATTTTACCCATGAACCTCCGCTTTACCGACACCGAACCCCCTAAAGTCGGCTACACTGATAAGTTGGTTTTGACCAGCTTAGTGGCCTTGTGGTGGAGTGTCCGCCCTGGGAGGTTTGTGACTTTTAAATCCAGTCATACCAAAGACACTACAAATGGGACCCCCTCCCTCCCCTTGATACTCAGCATTAAGGGTTTGGATTGGGGGGGGGGGGGTTAAACCACCAAAAGGTTCCCGAGCGCGGCTGTGTCTGCAGCTCACCGCTCTACCATCATTGAAAGGTTCACAGTTTCTTTATTTTCCACAAATGCTCTACATCTTTCATCTTCGCTCACGGCTCCATTAAACAGACTACTTTTTTTTCGTAAACGTACCTTTATTAAAGTCATACATTTACGCCCGTGTAGTCGTAATTTCAAAGTTAGGACTTTTTTTATAATAAAATTTAGGATTTTAAAGTCATAATTAAACTAAAATGAAAAAGTTTGTTTGTAAAATGGTTCTAAATGGAAAATGGTGTATACTTATATAGCACTTTTCTACCTTCTTCAAGGCCCAAAGTGCTTTTCAGTAGAGGTAAGATCTTAAGCCCGAGCCCGAGTCAGAACCCGACCCGGCCCGAAATACGGGTCGGACGGCGGTTGTCAAACAGCTCTTTATTAATCCTGTATTGCAGAACGGTTACAGTACGAACCGAAAGGCACAGCCAGCTTCTTCTTACTCAGAGGGAGAACGTTCACCGAACGCACACACACACACACACACAGGTAGACCCCGCCCCCTCTATCCCACCAGTCGCCAGCCCACCGTTGATTGACTAACAGGAAGCGTGACTGTAATCTTCCCTCCGTAAGTCCGCATCCATTTTGTTTAGGTATCCCTGATATGGAGCAGCAGGAAGTCAAGGATAAACTTCAGACAGGGGAACTGAAAAGGCAAACGCACCGCCGTGGCTGCAGAATTTCTCCATGTAATGAAGCGAGTGCGCATCAAGATCTCTCTTTCACTCTCTTTGTCTGGCCTCTTATTCTGTGTTCCAGCGTTATTTCATTGTTCAAATGCATTTATCATGATCATAAAAATATGTAGAGTATTTTAGCCTTAAATCTTTGTTTCTGCCAAAAATACTATGGATAAATTGACACAAGTGTCCTTGGGCGGGAATCGAACCTGCAATATTACGATCATGGGTCGACCGCCCTACCGCTGCACCACGGCTGCCTAAAACTTCATCGTACTGTCTAAAGCGCCACCATGTGGTCTACCACCTGTGTGCCCCATGCAGGTTTGCCCATTTCTAGCCTGGAAGGACAACTGGGGCTGAAGCATAAGAGGCAGGAAAACACTGACACGTCTTTCCTACCAGCTAAGTCACAGGGCTCACGGAAAAATGAGAGGAAGATGTTGCCACGACAAAAGCAAATACCTAAAGATTTTCTCAGAGTTCAAGGGAGAAAAGCAGGTAAACATGGCAGAGAGAAGGAGACAGACTTTACAAATCCCCTGATCCAGTTCAAGCTGTGTGCAGGAAGAAGAGCATCCGCTGATTAGTAAGGGGGGGTAACAGTGGTTCTGGGGGGGGGAGGATGGTCATTACCATTATCATTGCTATAGTTCATCAGCATGCCACAAAAGACAGTCAAGAGCTTCTCATTTTCCGGCTGAGTATTTTGGTAGAGGGACTTAATGTGTTCAGCTACTATCTGAGCCCCTCCTGCCAGGTGAACTGCACTCCTGCCCTCATCTGTAAAACAAAGAGGCCGGGACACAAATCAACCACAAAGGAACAAGGAATCAAGCAAAACAACAAGAACCTGGAAAAAAAAAACAAATTTCAATCAAAGAAATTAACATAAATTCCAGACAGTCACATTCTGAGAAAAAAAAATGAAAAAGCAGGGAGTAACAGTTTGGACAAACAATAAAACTGTTACCAATATATAATATGTGAAGGAGACCCTGGAGATGCCTGGTCTCAATAAAACTCCTGTTTCTCTTTACACAATTACAGATTCAACCAAGAGATGGAAAATTTCAAAGCATAATTAAAGAAATATAAATTAAAGAAATGCAAAAAAAAGAGAGGCAGCAAGACATGAATAGATCCGCCTGTCAGGCTTTTTTAAAGCGTTTCTGTTCCACCTCCAACCAACAGAGTGTTTCCATTTCAGCCTGTGTTAGTTCCTGTCATTAATGATGACTTTATTAAAAAAAAATAAAAAATAAAACAGCATAAAGGTCATTCCTGTGGACAGAGATTGGTCAAAGTTGAGAGGGAGCATAAATGAAAACTGATCGGTGTTAGTAGACCTTAGTAGGGTCAGGAAGCAGCTTTATCTCAAGGTTTAAAATGACACATGTTCATGTGATTTATGGAACTGAGGTTCTCTTAAGCTGCAGGAATAATGCAAAGAAATATTCAAGCACTTCGCTGCTGGAAAAGTTGGGAACCACATCCTTTCCTGACTCAGCAGTCACCATTGACTCGTCTTTAGTCTCCCCCTCCCCACAGGTGAGGAGTGTGGGTGTCCGCCTGGACAGCTCATTATCTTTTCAATCCCGTATCAATACTGCTGCCCATTTTCACTACATTGATCGTCTTCGCCCCCACCTCACCGTCCACTCTGGTCACGTAATCCTCTCCTCTTTGGTTTCCCTCAAAAACCCCTCTATACGCTCCGACCGGTCCAGAACTCTGCATCATCTCCAGAACCCCATCCTTTGGTCACATCGCCCCGGTTCTCCAGCAGCTGCACTGGCTTCCCAGAACCTCCAGAACCAAATTAAAACTTCCATAACCTGACTCCTCCTCCTCTTTGGGACCTTCTCCTTATCAAAACTCCTTCTGGTTCCTTCTGCTCCTCTTCCTCGTCCAGCTCTATGTTCCCCCGGCCCGGCTCATTACCATGGGGAGTTGAACCTTCAGCTGCTACGCTACCAAACTCTGTAATTCTCCTGCTGCTGACCACCGTAACACAGACTCTCTCCCAACCTTAGAATCCCAAGTCAAATCTGTTTAAATCAGGTTTTCTCTCCAAATTCACTTTCTGTCATCTGCTCTTTACTGTATATTTGCTCTGGTACAGTGCCCTTGAGCTTCTTCAAAGGGATTGTAGGTTTTCCAGATGTTCTTTCCCATCTCACAGTTGATTACCTGGATCAGGTGTGTCCAGCCAATTAGAACAAGGCGGAGAAAGGTATGTTGGGAAACCAGCAGGGACGTAGCCCTGGATGTCCTCGCTTAAGCGGGAAACTGTTCGCGTTTTTGAAACATTTGGTGGGAAAAAGCCCTCTACTTCCATATCATGATGGAAATTCATCAAAGCTGTGCATTATAGTTACACATCTACCCAATAGTCTAGTGACAAGCCCAAATGTTTCGTGTCATCTGCACCCCCATGATGTCATCACTTTCTGGTTCTCTGGACCTGGGAATCTGAATGGTGGACAGACCTGGGATGTCTTGGTTTACTGTCAACACATCCCAGATCTGAAGGGGATTCTAGAGAGGGTTCAGACTCCTGGTGCAGCTAAAAATGAGGAGTTTCTCTGTTTGGAGGAGAGTGAAAAGTGAAGTGCATCCATCCACACGGTACCTACTGTAAAGCATGGGGGTGGAAACATCATGCTTTGTGGCTGTTTTTCAGCCACAAAGTGGAGTGGCCTAGCCAGTCTCTAGATCTCAACCCCATAGAAAATCTTTGGAGGGAGCTGAAAGTCTGTGTTTCTCTGCGACAGCCCCAAAACATCACTGCTGTAGAGGAGATCTGCATGGAGGAATGGACCAAAATACCAGCAACAGTTTGTGAAAACCTTGAGAAGACTCAAAGAAAATGTTTGACTGCTGTCATTGCCAACAAAGGGTTATAACAAAGTATAGAGTTGAACTTTTTTATTTATCAAATACTTATTTTCCGCCATAATTTACAAATAAATGCTTTAAAAATCAGAAAATAGAATTTTCTGATTTTTTTTCTCATTTTGTCTCAGTTGAAGTTTACCTATAATGGAAATTACAGGCCTCTCATCTATTTAAGTGGGAGATCTTACACAATTGGTGGTTGACTGAATACTTTTTTGCCTCACTGTAAGTCCATTCCAGGATATAAGCCATCAATCACAATTCTTTTCATGGTAAAAATTGATTTTATTCATTAATTTTCTTTATTTAGCCAATCAGTGTTAAATTGGAGTCATTTTAATTTTTTTAAGAAGTTTGCAAACAGGAGATGTCTTTTCCTGTCATGACAAACAGGTTTTGTGGCTCTATTGCTGCAGTAAATTCAAGAGGAAATATGCAGAGTCAAAAACATTGTTGATTCCAAATAGAGCATCGTCTGAGAATCAAGCATTTATTTTTGGATTATGAACATTTGGCGAGTACAGTAGTGATAAGATGTATTAAGATGAAAAAGATGATAGTAGGGAGAGAGCTCAACAGCAAAGGTTTTGTAGCGTGTTGTGTAATCCAACTGTATCAAGGACAGTTTCTACATTTAGGGTTCTTTCAACTTAATGACAGAGATAGACTGATGTAGAGAGCAGGTATTGACCGAAGTAACACACAGCACATCATTTGGACCCAAGAGTTGAAGTTGCTGCTAAGAGGTGTGAGATTCTTCCCTTCTATTGCAAACCCAGCATTTCACACAAAATGAAGGAAATGAAGCTGAAATGTTCAGTAGCTAGCACTGATGTGATGGTGTCAAAGACCTGAAACTTTGTGTTCTCTAAGAGAAGCAAACTCCCACTTACGGCTGTCATAGCAGATGTTACCAAGCGCTCGGCCAGTCTGCAGCAGCACCTCCTGGTCGGTGGAGTTCAGGAGCTGAACCAGAGGAGGGATGAGGCCTGCATCCACACAGGAACTCCGCATGAACTCTGCAGACAAAACAGGAGCTTAGTTATAGCCCAGCATGCACAGGTACGGCCCCCGCAGGCACAGGTACGGCCCCCGCAGGCACAGGTCCGGCCCCCGCAGGCACAGGTCCTAAGAATCTAAGAATCTTGTTGTTGTTGCATGTGTTTAATGTTAAAGCCCTGTTAGCATGTAGTTGTGTGACATTTATTCTCTGCAGTTGACCCATCCTCTGGGGGAGCGGCGAGCAGCAGACAGACGCGCTGCTCGCCTATTGGTCAGCGTTAACCATAACCCTTCTCTGGTTACATGCGAGCCAGAAAAAACTTCAGCAGCGGCTGCAGGTGTTTAGAAAATCACATGCGAACAGACACAAAAAGGAAAGTAAGGAACTCCTCCTGGTCTGGGGAGGGGGCTGTCAGGTTTCCTGCTCTAGATGTTTTTCCTGCTTCAAGCTCGCTCATTGTCACTCCCCTGAGAGTCATTTACCCCACTGGGAATGATCGGTTTGTCAGTTCCGCACACAACACTGAAGTGTTATTCAAAAATAACTGGCGGGACGCACAAACATTGAATTTTAATATTAAGGTGGGGGCAGCAAAGTATTGTCTTGGGGGGTTGTGAGTTTGAGACACCATCCATACAGTGTTCCAAGGTTTCTCAAACAGAGAAAATGTGTAGATCGTTAATATTATAAAGGCTCTAAAATGACTCATTTTACAAATATTACACACGCGTGCACGAGTCTGTCGGAAATAACATGAAAAAAAAAAAAGGGCCAACGAAGCAACATTAGCTTAAAATTATTATGCTTTTATTATTCTACATACAAAGGGGCTCATGGAAGGGTAAAAAAAAAAACTCATGCAGGGGTAAAAGAACCCCATGGAAGGGTAAGAGACCCTCATGCAGGGTAATTCTGATTTCTCAAACAAACAAAACACATCAAAACGTGCAGATGTGTTTCACATCGTTAGAACATCCGCCTGCAGATATTCGTTCTTTCACAGACGGAGCCCCAGGCAGACGGATGGTTCCTCTTTCAGTGTTTTTCAGGTCGGTCCAGCTTTTATAACATTTCCTGATAATTGAGGCCAAACTAGAAGAAACTCGGCAGAACAAACCACATTTATAACGAATCGTTCAACAGTCTGAAATGGAAGGAGCCGTCTGTGGCGCAGCGGCTGACTCTTCCGGAAGCAGTGACAGATAAATGCCAGCGGCCTGGGGGCAGGTTGGCCAAGCTGCCTCCCACCCATCGTTAACTGCAGCCCTGCCAGCTCAGAACCCGCTCATTATCAGAACCTTTTCCTGCTCCAGGCTGCATTCACATGAAGGCTTTTTCCGGACCTTACGCAGAGATGGAGTGGAAAACGGAGCTGAGCACGCCTGCAGTTCAGCTCTACCAGGTCTGCCAAAAGCCCTGAGGAAAAGGCCTGACTGCTTACAACCACAGGGTTCTAACACCCACCTTTGATTCTCATCAAAACATTTAATATTTATGCATTTAAACCAGAAAGAGACCCAGAGCAGCCCTGAGAGCAAAAAGGCCCAAATAAACACGGGAGCTTTGAAGTGGACCGTACCATTTTTAGCCAGTTCTGCTATTATGTTGGCCACTTTGGGGGTGCATGAAGACTGGGGGCTGAGCAGGTTGGGTAAAAGAGGAAGGATGCCCATCTCCTGGATCTTCATGCTGGCTTCAGTGTCTGCAGGAGAAAAAAGGCCAGTTAAGAAGATCCGCACCAGAACCGGAACTCTGCTTTCAGACCAGAACTTTCCAAACCAGCCGGCTCACATTTCATGCAGAATCCACGATTACACTTTTGTTTAATCTGGTGGTTGCTGACGTGGATCTGTCTGAGGATGACCCAAGGAATCACATCAACACACTGCGTTTCTTTTTTCTCACCTAAACCTTTTTCGGGTCATGCGGTTCTGCACATGTTCTGCCAATCGTTTGGACCTGTGGCACTGCAGTCATTTTCCTTTAGATCACATGTTCTGAAGTGGCTGCTCTCAACGTCAAAAACTGGCCCAAAGAGTTCTGGCTGACGCGAGAGCGTTCTGTACTCACTGCTGCTGGCGAGCGCTTTCAGCAGACAGTCCAGGCAGATGTCCACGCCGTGGGCGGCGCCGTCGCCGGACGCCAGCTTCAGCTTCTGCAGGGCTTCAGTCAGGTTGTCTGCAAACACAAGGGAGGCTTCACGTTATCACCGCGTAAACCGGACCGCACCGTCATGGTTTTTCTAATTACCCCAGTCTGCTGCAGGACCCATGAAGTCTGAGCCATTCTACCAATAAGAACGCCGTTTATTCTAGTGGGATGAATACAATAAAGTATTCAACCTTCCTTTACCTGTTTCTCTTTCTTTATTCTAGTATCTTCCTCCATGTTTTGCGGCTTAACTCCTCCTACAGTGTTTCGTCTTTTCTAAACATTCAACTATTGAAATGTTCAGCTCTTTCAGTTTTTTCCAGCTGTGACTTTTGGTCCTTCAAATCCTTGAACTTTTCCAGATATTCCAGGATTTCTGCCTCCATTGAAAGACATGGGGAATTCCTGGTGCAGAAGCTCGCTGGTTCGATACCCGGCTCTGGCATTTTTCACAAACATATCTTTATTGTTATTGTGCTGTTTTCACTTTATTTATTGTCACCTTTGATAATTTCTTTCTTTATTTACCCACTCTTACCCTTTAAGTTTCATTTTCATTCAGCAAGAAAGCATCAACCTGCATTTTCTTCTGGAAATGTTTCTCCTTCTAGTTATTTAATGAAACATAACGAAGGCCATGAGCCCCACACAAAGGAAGACGTGAATGGATCTCTGCAGCATCATTTGTAATCTTAATTCTGAAAAGCAAGGATTTCATGGAAGCTCTAAGCAGATCTGTCCAGAAGAGGAAGAGGGAAGCATTTCTAACCTGCTGTGTCAGAACAAACATGACGAACTAAAACAGCACATTGCTTTGGTCCATCTCTAAATATAATTTCAAACGAGATGTACTGGGTCAGGACTCGGTGTGGTGGTTAGCGCTCTAGCCTCTGGAGTTTGCGTGTTCTTCCCGTTCATGTGTGGGTTTTCTCCAGCTTCCTCCCAGAGTCCAAAAACACGCTTGACTGGCGTTTGTACATGTGTGTGTGGTTGTGTGTCTGTGTGTGGTTGTTGGTGTGCTTGTGTGTCTGTGTGTGTGGTTGTGTGTCTGTGTGTGTGGTTGTGTGTCTGTGATGGGCTGTAGTTGGGTGATTTCCAGCCTCTCAATGACCATGAGCAGGAAGTGATGGCTGCAGGCACCAGCCTTTCCTGCTTACCTAAATACATTTAGCATCAAAACTGTGGCTCATCGTCTTTGTTCTAGAACTAAAGCGGATCCCTTTCCTCTCCTTAAGGCAGCTTTGATATAATTGAAAGTCATTTGTTTCTCGGTAATTACTGGAAGCTGTAATGCACTTCTACAGAAACTATCATTGAAGGTGGAGATTCTTAATTGAATCTGAGATTTTACATCAATTATTCAAACTGGAGAGAGACAGTGGAAGGTGGACTCTGGGTAACTTCCAAGCTCCAAGAACGGACAACATTCAACAACACATGAGACTTCCATGTGTGCTTGTTGGGATGTTTGTCTACCAGGAGCTTTGGGACCAATGACCGTCATTTTTAGTTTAGTATAATGTGTCAGTGTCAGACTTTGCCTGTTTCCTCTATCATAAAGCGGTGTAAGCCTAGCATTTGAATTTGAATGATTTGCTATTATGAAATGTATTATTGTTGATGTTGATATGTTGCTATGTATTTTGATATGCTGGTATAAAAATGAAATTGTTTTAACTTATTTTAACATGTGAAGCTTTTAAGGTGAATATAGATGAATTAGTCACTGTATTTTGTGAAATCAGTTTTGGTTTTTGTGAAATTGGTAAAATGTATGTATTTTTTGCGTATGGACCCCAGGAAGACTAGCGACCACTTTGTGGAAGCTAATGGGGCTCCAAATAAATAAATAAAAATGGGTGACAGGTTCAGCTGAAATATGTGGATTGTTGGAACACTTAGTCCACTCTTTGTTAAGAGGCTAAGAAAAGAATTGGAGACGTAAACGACACAGACACGCATAGGAAAGTGGATCTAGGTATGGTCAAAGGCAGATCCTTATATAGCACTTTAGTACCTTGGTTGACCAACACTGGCACCGACCTATAACCACCAGGAGCAATGTGGGGTTCAGCGTCCTACCAACCGACACTTCATCCCATGGGTGGGCAAGGCGGGAACCAAAACTACCATCTATCAATCAGAGGTCGACCACCTTACCTCAGCACCACGGTGACCAGTTCTGACAGTGACAGCGGTATCGGTTGAAATAGGCCGGCACAATAAATCACAAATTTATCATTATCGCGATATCAAGCTGTGCATTATGCATGTCGCAACAGATGGCAGACATTGAAATAAATGGTTACCTTAAACAGGCTAAAACAATCTTATGGCAGCTTCAAGTATTTAACCAATCAAATATATCCTATATGCATTTGCCCTATGTGATGGACACCTTCACGTGTTGACCAATCGGATGGAGCCCTATTATGTTAGATTTTCACCTACAATGTAGACAATGGTCATTTGAGTATAATTTTTAAACTGAAAGGGAAATTATGTTTTTGATTGTTTTACTATTTTTTCCTGTACCGTAAGTTATACTGTCATTGCATTATTGATCACTAATTTCACAAGTTTTCCTTATATCGTGCAGCCCTAGGTTGAAACCAAAGATATGCACAAGGTTGTGTTGGTAAAAAGGAAGTACACGATCCGTTTCTGGTAAACGTTATCCGTCTTTTTATGGAGGTGTGACGTAAACCCAAAGACGTCCAATCACAGGCTTCCTTTTACCAAGTCGGGTCAATTCCAATTGGTTGAAGGTGAACCACATTAAAAACATGTGTTCACAGCACTGACCAACAACATGGGAAGAACTTAAACTTTATTTTGATTATATTTTTATATTTGATTAAAAAGAGTTTCTCTGTTAAAAGACATTTATAGTCCTAAATGAATAATCAATATCTAGATTGTATCTCCTTAGGTAGAAGAATGTAATGTTTCCACCATAAAGTTATTCAATCTTTAATGCAGGGGTGTCAAACTCATTTTGGTTCGGGGGCCACATTCAGCCCAAGTGGGCCGGACCATAACATAAAAGGAAAATAACAGCTTTGTTTTAGTTTTTTTTTTACTCAATTTGAAAAAAATGCCTCAACCAACATAGTAGCCTAATCACTTGGGGCCAATGGGTCTCAAATAAAATTAATTTCAATTAAAAAAAAGTTTGTCTGTTTAATTTTATAGAGACTGAATATTTTACATCTGACACTGAAGCAATCCAGAAACGTTTCTTTATGGTGAGCCTCTTAGTGGTGCTGAATGTTATATTCTTTGAGCACTAAAACCTGTTGATGACATAAAAAAGCTTCGGGGTTTTGCATTCAGCTTCGTGAAAGAAGAAAAACTCTGTCCATTTTTCCTGGAAATCTCTTCACTCCAGTTCACTTTTTGACAACACTTTGGTCATTAAGGTGTCGCTACTGATCATCCTTATAGCAAGATAACAGCTGTAAGGCTCATAGGGAACCAACGTGCATCTTGCCCAGACACAGAGCTGTTATGTTTCGCTTTTGGCACGTGCAGAAATATGCTGATTCATCTGTTTTGCCTTTCCTTTGCTCCCCCTAGTGGCGGAATTGCGCATTTCGGTTATTTATTTAAAAAATCATAACTAGCCACAGGAATGGACTAGAAACTTGCTTTCTTTTTTAACCATCCTTATGATTTTTACTCTTCATGTGTGGGCCGGACTGAACCACCTGGCGGTCCGGATAAGGCCCGCGGGCCGTATGTTTGACACCCCTGTTTTAATGTATTGGTTGGTGGAGCCTGTATGGAGATGTGGACAGTTATATGACGGAGAGAAATACACGACCCTAGAAAAACACACGCATGATCTCCCTCTGAAACGTTTCCTACTGCGGGAAGTGTCGCTGTAAATGCAGTCATGTAGGTTAATGTCAGTCAGAGCCTCATCATCATCATGGCAGGTATGTGTTTATATCAGAGCATCATCCTCATCTTCATCATCATGGCAGGTGTGCTGCTAAATCCTGAGCCTCGCTGCAATTATTGCATAAGGATCCACAAAGTGTTGCAGTGACCCGATTATTGCTGCCGACTAACCATCCTCCTCATCCTCAGTCTCTTCCTCACAGACTCTCTTATATAAACTGCCCGTCTGTCGCGGGGGGGCTGCAGCGTGTCGGAGGATGCCCAGCGGAGGAGCCGCATCAGTAAGCGGGGGGCGTCCGCAGTGTTGCAGCGGGAGCAGCTGCGCGTCGCGGGCCGCTCACATTACATAACAGCTGCGGGGACGGGCCGCCTTCAGCCGCCGTGTTCCCGGAAAACATGCTGCAGGAGGCGCGGACGGGCGGCAGGGAGGCACCCCGCCCAGCCGCCGCCGCTGCCTGAGCCCCCGACATGCCCCCCAGCCCGCTGAGCCCTCCAGGGCTCGTTTCTCTGACCATCGTTTAGGGTTTTTTCTTCAAGATAACTTACTAACCGTGTCCGGCATCCCAGCTACTAGCCGTCCAACTTACCCATCTCCGCGGAATGAGCCCTCGGGGGGGACGAGGGTGGTTCCGTAAACCGAGTCGAACCCGCCGGAGGCCGCGCCGTTCGGCTCCCGCTCTGCTGGTCAAGCTGGCGCGTGGACGCTAACAGGTTAGCACGGCAGCTAGCTTGGAGCGCCGGCGGGCGTCACGGACGGTGGAGTCCGGCTGAAACAAACGCTGCTCCGCCGCGGCCTGTACACCAGCGGCTGCTAACGCGCCCCACCTCCTCTCATATCCACGGTAACGGCGGACGGGCTAGCGGCTCCGCTACAGCTGGCTCCGACTGACGGCTGCAGTCAACCGGAGATCACTTCCGGCCCAACCTTCAAAATAAAGCAGCAAAAAAAAAGGGAAAGTTTGTAGTAGTCACAGATCACCATCAGGGGGAGTTAGAGAGAAATTTTTAATCTGGTGTCATCACAAAATACCAGAGAGATAAAAAGATTTACTTACAAATATAAATCAATTTATAACCATCTCCACAGCCAGTTCCTTTATAAATCATTTCAAGAAAACGCGTTTCATAAAATAACCAAAACACTTGGCAAACAACACAGTATAAGCGTCACAAAACAGCCTCTTGAGTGTGTGTCCATGCATAAGCTCCATTATTTATGAACAGTTGGAAACATATCGATTCATTACACTTGTGAGCGCATACAGTAGTTTATATAGATATTGCTGTCCGACATCAAACTACAATTCAGGTGCAGACTCCATTATCTCTAGAGGCAGAATGATGCCAGAGAGAGACTTCTATTACATAAATATACACATTAGATTTATTATGGACTTACAATCCAATCAATCATGAAAAACTCACATATGCAATACAATAAAAGATGCAGTTCCAGGAGTACACAAAATAAAAATGAAAGAAAACATTATCAAAAAAGAGCAATAAAAAAGTCAGGAATAGAAATATACAACAGATGTAAATATTTGATTTAAAAAAGTTTAAAATTATTTCAGGCCTAATATCAATAATAATTATCATAATAATCATAAATAACATTTACAGTGCTTTCTCATACAAGAACTATTCATCTTTTGATTTTTGTTTGTAGTTTATGGTGTTTTATGACTTCTTTTTGTTTTAAAGCGTGTATATATTTTATGTCAAGCACCTTGTGCTGTAAGCATGGAAGGAGTTTAATAAATTAGACCACTGATTAGTGGATACTATTAATATTATTATTAATAATTATTATACCACCATAATTAAGTATTAGCTGAATATTGATACTTCAGTTCAATAGGTGGGTCACCCTGTAAATAAAAAAAATGCTGATCATTCTCTTGATTTTATGGGTAAAATTAGTCATTTAACAGAACAGGCAGACAGACAGACAGACAGACAAATAGATCTTTATTGTCAGTGTCTGGTTGGTCCAACATTCATCTATTTAGCACAAAAAGGTTAAAAGAACTTACTGAAATGATAAATAATGCATAAAACTACATAAAAGTGCATCAATAAGTGTTAGAATTGTTTAAAAAACCAGAGAATTAGTAATAATAATAAAAAAAATAATTAATATAAAGAAAGCTCCCCAAACTAACACAATTTATACGACAAGATGCATGTTTAACATTTTAGGGCAGTCGGAAAGAAACTATTTTGAAAGATTACATTAGACCAGATTACACATTACACCATCCAGAGTTACACATTAAAAAAATTACATTCAGAGTAAAAGAGGTGGACTTTGCCAACGCTGCTGCAGGTGTTTCTCTGCTGCTGCTGCTGCTTTATATATGTATGGAGTGTTGGAGTCTCATCTTTGCTTGGGCTGGTGCGGTAGCCGAGGTGGTCTGTGGGGCAGTGCCATTGACACAGGTTATTAAGGGTCTTGTCACGGTGTGGTGGGGCTCGAGAGCCGGTTGGACCCAGACGCAGAGGCGGAGGCATGGGGATCAGGGCTAGTGGGTTTAATTACAAGAAAACAAACAAAAGGCGCTGCCGAGCAGGATGACCAGACCAAACAAAACTAAAACTCACTGTGACATGGCGTGGCGAGAGACAAGAAACATGGCATGACAGGAACACCAAGACAGGAACACTAATGGACCAACACAGGAGGAAGGCAGAGACAGGACTTAAATACAGACAGGGCAGACAAGACACGATCAGGGCTGATGGGGACCAAAGGAAGTAAACTCAAGAAAACAGACAAGACAGGAGACTTTCAAAATAAAACAGGAAACAGAAACAAGACAGAACAAAGACAACAAATTCAAATCATGACAGGTCTGTGGGTTCTTCAGAAAACCACAGTTCAGTGTTTTCCGATTGAGCTGAAGAGGGCAGATAAAAAAGACAACAGCTCTGACGTTACTTGCCCACTGCCTGATCTCAACCCCTACTGAAGCTAGACACTTCCTCATCTCATCTACAAGCTTCTCAGTCGACTCAACCATAGAGAGACTTTGTAGGCGTTATCCGCATAAAATGACTTCTCAATGGATGGAAGGATGTCTATGCCATCTTTAGTTGGTCTCTCCAGTCTTTCTGGAGGGCAAAGATCGCACAGCATGGACTGCAGGTTGTACCAAATGCTGGTACACACCATTGGTAAATATCAGGTGATTTTTCTCGTCTCAACTATGGTCTATCTTCGGGGAGTAGACAGACTTGGTGGAACATTGCCTTGATCCTCCTGTTTCTCCCTCCCAAGATCCAGCTGCCAGCTCATCTGTCTGTCTATCTGCCTGACTGCCTGCCTGCACACATGTCAGCCCTCCTGCCTGCCTGCCTGCAAATCTGCCAGCTCGCCATCCTCCCTCTGTTTAAAATGAAACTTGTTACCCGGAAAGCCGTGTGTGCATTTGGATTCCACCTTCCACCTACCTGCCATAACAGACCCAGCAGTGGCTGATCATTTAGTGCAGCGGTCCTCAACCCCTGGGCTGCGAACCGGTACCGGTCCGTGGGTACCAGGCAGCACCCGAGAGAATAAATAACTTACATTACTTCCGTTTTATTTATGTCGGAATCTGAAAGATGTATTATTTTGAAAACTTGCCAAATTTTCTGTGCCATCCATGTATGTCACTCTTGACGCAGAGGCGCCTTTCTCGGTCACGTGATAGGTTACCGCTAAAATAAAACCCAGGAGCTAGCAAAATGAATAAAAACAAATGTCTTTGGAAAGTTTCTCTGCCAAGGGGAAAACGCCCATCCAGGAGACAGAAGAGGAGCCTTCCACTTCCAAGAAAATGAAAGCTACATTTAATAGACAGTATCAGGAGTTCTACTTAAGATACCGATTTATCCCAACAGGAGATTCACATGCACCAAGCCCACTCTACATAATATGCGGCGACCGGCTCTCTAATGAGGCAATGCTTCGCCACCTGGAGACCAAGTGAATTTTCATGCACTTTTTATTTGCTGTGTGTCTTATTTTGAAGGCATGATTAATTGGTATCCTGACCAGAGTGCTGCTGGCAGAGAGGACGTTGGTGCTTGTATTGTAGTGGTGGCCACTTGCACATTGGGTCAACTCAGGGAATTGTGGGATACAATCCCCTCTGCCTGTTTTGGACCAAATAGGGTTGAGCACGGGTGTTTCTCTTTGCCTACATGTCTTTTCATATGGCAGTTTTGTTGTTTCACCCTTAGCTATTTCTTCCTGTAGTGTTTACTTCTTTTTTTGCAGCGTGGGTGTGGGAAGGGAGAGGATGATCAGACTTGTGTGATGTACAATGTAGTGTGTGACAAAATAAAAGCTCTCTTTGCCTCCATCGTAGCATTGCTACATTATTAGTCCGCCTCACATAAATTACTAGTCTGTGAAGATTTTGTCTGATATCAAACTGGTCCGTGGCGTAAAAATGGTTGAGGGCCCCTGATTTAGAGAGTCCATTAGAGACGAAGAAACAGCCAAAGACCAAACAAGCCTTGTTGTTATGTCTAACGAGGTGATGAGGTGTTACGCCCCCTTCTGTGTCTAAGGAAACCGAGGCGGCATAACATAAAAAAGTAAAGGTTTTGGCTGACAAATTTAAATTAACACACCAAACGAATGTCTCCAAACAAATATATCAAATTTATTTACAAATAAACAAACAACCAATAACTAAAAGTGAAGCAAAAAGGCTTCAGGGTGAACCAAGGCCAAAATAACAAACAAAACCCCAACTAACTGAAACATGTAATCTTACCTGTACAAAGGAAAAGGAAAATAAAGACAAAAACTAACCTCCCTAACCTAACAAAAACAGGAGAAAACATGTTCTAAAGAAAATGGCGGTTCACCCCTACAGCTTCACTTAACAAATAACTATAAACCAAAAGACTAAACAGAGAGGGCACAAAACTACAAACCACGAAGAACTACGAAGTACAAGACAAAATGCAACACAAACTAAATGTAGCCCGAATGGATAAACTCATTGGGATCTTTACGATATTTGAG
>CM074505.1:15458223-15498466 GCA_037389245.1 Oryzias sinensis | reverse complement strand
TTCCTCTGTTCTTTATCCACCACTACAATGTCTGGTTGGTTCTCCATTACCATCCTATCAGTCTGGATCTGGAAGTCCCACAGGATCTTTACCCTCTCATTCTCTACCACTTTCGGAGGCGTTTCCCATTTTGACCTTGGGGTTTCCAGTCCATATTCTGCACACATGTTCCTGTATATTATTCCAGCCACTTGATTGTGGCGCTCCATGTATGCTTTACCTGCCAGCATCTTACACCCTGCAGTTATGTGCTGGATTGTTTCAGGCACCTCTTTACACAGCCTACACCTTGGGTCTTGTCTGGTGTGGTAGATCTACACCTTGGGTCTTGTCTGGTAAGGTAGATCTACACCTTGGTCTTGTCTGGTGTGGTAGATCTACACCTTGGGTCTTGTCTGGTGTGGTAGATCTACACCTTGGGTCTTGTCTGGTGTGGTAGATCTTAGCCTCTATGGCTCTGGTGTTCAGGGCTTGTTCCTGAGCTGCCAGGATGAGTGCTTCAGTGCTGTCCTGTAGGCCAGCCCTCTCTAGCCATTGGTAGGACTTCTTGATATCAGCCACTTCAGTTATGGTCCGGTGGTACATCCCATGCAGGGGTTTGTCCTCCCATGAGGATCTGTCCTCCAGCACTGTATCCTCTGCTCTCCATTGCCTGAGACATTCACTGAGCACACTGTCAGTTGGGGCCTTGAGCTTGATGTACTCATGCATCTTGGATGTTTCATCCTGGATAGTGGCTTCTACGCTCACTAGTCCTCGGCCTCCTTCCTTGCGGCTAGCATACAGTCTCAGGTAGGGGTGTGCCAAAATATCGATATGGTGATATATCGCGATATTTAGTCCCGCGATCGATTATCGATACGTCTTCATCAAGTATCGACCTTTTATTTACGTTTTAAAACCCTGTAAAACGTTATATTAACCATCCTTTGGTAAGACAATTCCTTGGAGGGTCGATAGGGGGCGCTCGTTGCGAGATTGGTTGTTGCGGGCGGACGAAGAAGAACACACATTCAAACAAAGATGGCGGAGCGGGAAAACAATGAGAAGCGACGGCAGCAAGTTAAAAGACGCGCCGGCAGCATTGAAGCTGCATCACCCGGAGTTGTGTGAGAAAGCTGTGGCTGCTGCTGCCTGAAGCCGACACAGCCCGACGCGGATACTTTTTTCCAGACGAAGCTAGCGCCGTCTTCTGAGAGACAGAGCAGCGGCAATAACAAACGGGAAACGGCCCCTGCAGCGCGGTGGAGAACGAGGGATTTGGGTTTTTATTGAATGCAGTAGAGCCACGCTTTGACATTCCCTCTCGGAAATACTGAAAAAAGGATCCCTGTACTGTACGTCCAGACCAGAGCTACGGCTGAGATGGAAACGGAAGAAAGAGAGGCATCCCTGCCCTTAGACCCCCCTTCTCCTCTAAGCAGCGGTAGACGAGCGGCGTCTTGATGCTACATGCAGCTTTTCCCCAAAGGTTTTGTTCACAAAGACGTTAACTTTTAGATGCACTTCAAGTTTTTTTTAATGTATTTTATCCCTGGTAATTTATTTTGAAAGCAGTTTATGTCTTAAAAACTTAAAGTTAAGTTCCTAGCTATTTGATGTTTTTTTTCTGTGAGAATTATATTTTTGTCTACACCACATTTGCACTAAATGGTGTCATTTATTTTTTAACAAAGACACTATAATTTGTTCACAGAATTAATATCTGATTTTCAGCTATTATTTTAAATTAAGCAATGGCATTGGCTTGGTTTTTAAAGGTTAATACCAATGTGCCTGGCAGCTACTTGACTTATTCATTTTTTATCCTGTTTACAGCAATTTTGTACTAAATAATGACACTGCTGTTGATGTTCACTATTGTTTAAACTGAATTTTACAGATATTTCCAAATGAAAATTGTCATTGTTTGTCAAAGACAGAGTATTACTGATTTCAGCAATGTTACACAAAAGTCTGTTATTCATTACACCAAATAGGACACAAGTTGTTTATTATCATGGTGTTTAAAAAATAAATGGGGAAATGTTTTCCAAAAAGCTGTTTTTAGAGTTCTTCTTTCTTAAAGTTTGACATATCGTGAGTTGTTAGAGACGAGATATATCGATTATCGCATTATCGCCATATCGTGATAGTATCGTTATCGTGAGCAAAGTATCGCAAATCATATCGTATCGTGAGGTACCCAGTGATTCCCAGCCCTAGTCTCATGGTGCTGGATTTGGGGTGGAACCCTCCATGCATGGTGAGGAGCTTTCGTGTCTTAACATCCGTGGTCGGTATCTCTTCCTTTGCAATCTTATTATTCCTGCAGGGTATCTGATAACTGGCAGTGCGTAGCTGTTTATTGCCCGGGTCTTATTTTTGCCATTGAGCTGGCTTCTCAGGACTTGCCTTACTCGTTGGAGGTATTTAGCTGTTGCAGCTTTCCTTGTTGCCTGCTCCAGGTAGCCATTTGCCTGTGGAATTCCGAGGTACTTGTAACTGTCCTTGATGTCTGCTATTGTTCCTTCTGGGAGTGAGACCCCTCCTGTGTGGACTACCTTGCCTCTCTTTGTCACCATCCGGCTGCATTTATCGAGCCCGAATGACATCCCAATGTCAGTACTGTAGATCCTGGTGGTGTGGATCAGGGAGTCAATGTCACACTCGCTCTTAGCATATAGCTTGATGTCATCCATGTAAAGGAGGTGACTGATGTTGGCCCCATTTCTGAGTCGGTATCCATAGCCAGTCTTGTTGATTATTTGGCTGAAGGGGTTCAGACCTATGCAGAACAGCAGTGGGGACAGAGCATCACCTTGGTATATCCCACATTTGATGGACACTTGTGCAAGTGGCTTCCCATTGGCTTCAATGGTGGTTTTCCACAGCTTCATTGAGTTTCCTATGAAGGCTCTTAGAGTCCTGTTGATGTTGTACAGCTCCAACCATTCAGTGATCCATGTGTGTGGCATTGAGTCATAGGCCTTCTTGTAATCAATCCAGGCTGTGCACAGGTTGGTGCATCGTGACTTGCAGTCTTGAGCGACTGTTCTGTCGACCAGAAGTTGGTGTTTGGCTCCTCTGGAGTCTCTACCAATGCCCTTCTGTGTGTTGCTTATGAATTGATCCATGTGCCTATTTATCTTGGTTGCAATGATGCCTGACATGAGCTTCCATGTTGTGGAGAGACAGGTTATTGGCCGGTAGTTGGATGGGACTGCACCCTTTGAGGGATCCTTCTGGATCAGGATCGTTTTTACTTTAACAACAGGGGTTATTAATCTTCAGACAAACCAAAGGTATGTCTGAATAAACCCCTCTTGTAATTGAGGCCAAACGTTATTAATTTCAATCATGTTTGAAAATCTTTGGCATTGGACCGGATGGAAAAGGAGGGGAGGGAAGAAGAGAGAGGGATGTTAGAGAGAGGAGGGGGGAGGGTGATAATAAGAGGGGGGGAATAAGACCATGAAGCAGCATAAAGCAACAAGTTTACTGGTTGTTTATCATTACGGTAAGGTTCAAATGTAGTAAAAAAAGGGCGGGGCCTGTCCACACACACACTCAAATGTTATCAACACACCTGCTAGCTGCAAAAATGTCCACCTGTCGACATGTACATAAAACAGATAGTGTTCACACACGCATACTTATGCCTTTAAACCAACTAGTGTGAAATATTTCATTCAATCACACAAACTATTTGCGTAAAGGTGAGCTAACACCTGTGCTCAGGTGAGTGTTTATGTTCTTCTAAAATGGATGGTGGAATGTGAAAAGAAGGAGGGAGAGTGCCCAGCCACCCCCACACCAACACCCCCGCCGCAGCAGCAGCGGCAGCCGGAACCCCCCAACGCCACACGGCAGCAGGCAGGGAACAACCGCCCCCCAGGCGACCCAATCCGCCACCCAGGCCAGGACCAGCAGGGCCGCCACGAGGCCCCCAGAGCCAGCGAGCAGGGAGGCATGGGGGGAAAGAGAGCGCCGCCCCAGCCCAACCAGGAGAGCAGCCCCCCCGCCGCGCCGGAAGAGCCCAACGCAGGGCCCCACCCGAGAGGGGTGCCCACAGCCCCAGACGAGCACCCCATCACCACCCAGGAGTTCTGGGCATCCCACCCCCCAACCCCAAGAACGAGCCAGGACCCCCCAAGGGAGACCCGTTCCGCACTCCTGGCAGCCACCCACCCGGCCCACGGTTGGTCCAGGGAGGAGCAAGGCAAGGGCCAGCCGCCCCCGCCCAGGAGGGGAGTACCCCGGGGAAAGGGGGGCCCACAAGGGGTGTTGTAAACATGCCCCAACCAGGGTCGACCACAGTTGGAAATTTGGCGGGGCCCAGCGCTCAGGGGCAAGGACCAGAACCCACCCCCCAGGGACATGGACACCCCGGCTCAGGTGTAATGTGAACCCCCTCCCCGCACGGAGAGAGCCCCGCCGGGCCCAAGAAACCGGCACCCAGTGGACACGGCCACCGTTGCCAAGGGCCCCGTACCCCCCACCAGGGAAGGGGTAGGGGACAGATGGTCCTAGGTCCCACCTTCCTTGCAAAATGTGTGTGCGTGTATGTATGTTTGAGAGGGTGTTAGTGTGCATGTGTGTGTGTTTGTTTTGGAATGTATATTTTGAGGGGGGAGGGGTGTGTGTACTAAGGGGGGTGCAGTTAAAATTGGCGGGTAGGGCACTGAGGGGACATCTCCTGATTACTCACAGTAATGTCCCCTCACCCTCCCCACCAAGGGACCCTAAATGTCTAAGGTGCGGTTAAAATTGGCGGGTAGGGTGCTAGGAGGACATCCGCTGCTTGCTGGCAGTGATGTCCAAGCACCCCCCCCTACCAAGGGCCTACATGTCTAAGGTGCAAATAAAACCGAAAGAGGGGGGGCCCATTCCATACGGCAAACATGGGAGGGGGACCACTGCCAAGTAGCTCCTTCCCCAAAGGGGCAGCGCAGGCTAAACCCCCCACCCCTTCACCCTAATATGAGGTTATATGAGGATGGGGGTAGGTTGGGGACAGCTGGTAGACTGTCCGCCGGTGGTCAAACAGCCGTCCCCCAGCCCCCCCCCGAGCATATTCTGCAGCTAAAATCTGAAACAGCCTCCCTGAAGGCGTAAGACAGGCCTCTTCTGTGTTCATGTTCAAATCTAGACTGAAAACATTTCTGTTTAGCCGTGTAGATGACTGAAAGGTCCTATCTGCACTTTTCTTTCCTTTCCTTCCTTTATTTTTAAATCAATTTTCACATTTTTTCTTTTATTTTAATGTAAATTTTACGTTGATTATTTCTATGATGTATTGTGATTTTAATGCATTTTTCTGTTTTTCTTAACTTAGGGGTTATCAAAAAGCTGCAAGTTACCGATGATATTTTGAACTTCCATAATACGTTTATTTTCCATGAAGTTTATGGATGGAAAAAAAAGAGTATAGTTGTTTATGAAATGTAAAAAAAATATAGTTTGATTTTAAGAAATCAACATTTATGTATATAGAATTTACTCAAAATAATTACAACATTTAAAATAAATTCTGTGTTTTTGTTTTCTAAAATAAACCCAAAAATGATAGATATCCTTACTTCCCTCCACAGATGTTGTCACTGCTTGCAGGAAGTTGAACACTTTGAACCTGCAGTCTTTTTAACCTGCAGTCAACTTTATTATTCAGAACAAATAGAACAAATATGTATGACAAGAGAAATAGTCAACAATAAGAATGCCAAGGGATGGTACATGTATTACAAAATAAATATGAAAAAAAAAACAGATTGCTATGCATTGAAAATGTTCAAAAATAGACAGTTTTCATAAATAGTGTGCAAATAAGATTCTAATTCTATAATTATTACATGGAAAATAGTTGTTATGAAGAAAATGTTGATTTGTGAATATGAAACTTGCTAAATATTATAATTAGATCAATTGCCAATTGTATGTTTGATTTTATACTCGTGTAGGCCAAATATGATGTATTAAAATTTCATCTGAAATTTTGAGTTTAATTTGTACTTTTAACCTGCAGTCATTCATAAAAAGACACGCGGAGGACTCAGACGCTCTCAGCCAATCAGAGAGCTCTGAGCCTAACAGCTCCCGCCCCGGAAGAAGACAACCCAAGAGGAAGTGGCAGAGGAATTCTCACGCGCCTGCGCAGCAGGGCGAGTGTTGTTTGAAGGCAGTTGGAGCCTGGAAGTGCCCTCCGAGTCCCCGAACAGGGTAGTTTGTGGCGGCGGGCGGTGATGATGATGTTGGGCCCGCAGCACCTGAACGTGGAGCGGTCGCAGCAGCTCGTCCGCTACGTGGAGGACTACCTGGAGTGCGTGGAGTCTCTGCCTCTGGACATACAGAGAAACGTCTCTGTGCTCCGGGAAATCGACTCCAAGTACCAAGGTAAGGTCCGCGCGGACGCCGTCCAGCGGTCCGGTACGAGTCCCGAAGTTCCTCCTTTCTGTGGGCTGCAGAAAGAGCCGAGCCGAACCGAACCGAGCGGAGCGGAGCCAGGCGGTAGAGAATCGAGTTATTTACGGGAAAAGAGCACAGCAGCATGAGGTTCCTTGTTCCGAGGCGGATCTGTGACTTGTTGTTGGTAGGAGTCAAAGCTGGGGGGGCTTGGGGGGGGCTTTTCCTCCGAGTTTGACTCGCTGTCAGACGGGCTGCATGTGCGCGCGCTCCCACGGAGATCCAAGTGGGCGGCGCGTGGCAGCAGGTCCCGTTCAGAAAGTCGTGGCTACTGCAGCCGGTACCGCCGTTTGGACCGGTTCTGGAGCTTTTCACGGGAGGATCGTGACGTCACGGAGAGCAGCCTCCTCTACATCCGACGTCCGACCATCCCACTGCTCCTCTCCAGTGTTGGGCGCAGGGAGCAGCCCCTTCGGCTTCAGAGTGACGTCACTTCCTGTAGGCGGGACTACTTTTTTTGTGCGATCTACTTTTACATCCATGAAGCACATTGCGAGCTTACAGCCTTATTTACTGACTAATTACTTTTCAACATGGTGCAAAAACAATCAAAACACATAAAAGGTGCTTATTTATGCTACAACAAAAGGCCAAATGTAAAACAATCTAAAAATTTATGACAGAGAAATGTAACTTAAGTCAGTAGAGACACAGAAACAAACTAAATTCAAGCTTTTCTCAGAAACTCCGGCGCCGTGCCGACACAGGCGTAACACGTCATGAAGTGACGTCCTTTTCAACGTCCAATCTGTTAGGAAAAGTAACGGGTAGTTGAGATTTTTTCATTGTCTGTATTGGAGAACTGGACAAGTGGCTCCGCCCCCCTGGTTTTCCAAACAGGAAGTGGCTCCAAGAGGCCAATACCTCATAGACTTAAATAGAGAAATAAGCAGCGGTTCCTCAGTCATTCTACTGGTCAGAAGAACCGCTCTGATGTTTTTGGAAACATTCTTGATAATCCTCTTTTTTTCTGTAGTGCAGGTTATAAACGGACCAATCAGAGGCTTGGGTTAAAGTAGGGGGTCTCGTGTCCAACGTTCCAAACGTTTGACAGATTTCATTTGAAGTGGTTGGGAAGTGGACCTCTAACCAACTCACTCCTGATTGGTGAGAGGGGTTGCCATAGCAACGTCTGGAACCATTCACTGCTTACGGGCGTCGTGTGGCTCCAACATGGCAGGGTCCATCTGACAAAGACAAAATCATGGAGGAATATATGAATCTGAATCTAGATTGAAGTCTTTGAGGCGTAAGAAAATAAGAATAATATTAACCAAAGGTAGCGGGAGAAATGGGGTAAGAGGAGCTTCTGGGTTTGGAGGTCTGGATTTTGAACCAATGAGGAGAACTTCAGTTTAATCTTGTACATTTGAAGAAAGTTGGAGGAGAAGTAGGATTTAACGGCTGCTAAATGTTGGGTGCATGGAAACGTGAAGTGGCAGCACTTGTGACATGGTGACTCTTTTCTTCTTCAGAGGTTCTCAAGGAGGTGGATGAAGTCTTTGAGAGGTACAAAGACGAGGAGGACGCGGCTCAGAGGAAGCGTCTGCAGATCCAGCTGCAGAGGGCCCTCATCAGCAGCCAGGAGCTGGGCGATGAGAAGATCCACGTGGTGACCCAGATGACCGAGCTGGTGGAGAACCGGTCTCGCCAAATGGATTCCCACTCCCTGTGCCTGCAAGAGTCCTGTGACGCCGAGCGGCTACCTGTAGAGCGCCGCTCTAGCGTCCAAGAGTCTCCTGCTCCAGAACGTGCCTCCAACCGCCGTCCCCGTCGCCAGCGCAACAGTGAGAGCCGGGATTCCAGCCTGCCGTCTGCCAACGGATCTCTGCTAGACGATCCCCTTGACGACCCCCCCCTCCCTGCACAGCGAGAAAAGAAGTCCAAGTCTTCCAAGAAGAAGAAGCGCAAGGCCAAACAGGAGCGGGACACGTCACCCGTGGACTTTGCCATCGACCCCAACGAGCCCACCTACTGCCTGTGCGAACAGGTTTCGTACGGCGAGATGATCGGCTGTGACAACGAGCAGTGCCCCATCGAGTGGTTCCACTTCTCCTGTGTAGGACTCACCTACAAGCCCAAGGGGAAGTGGTACTGCCCAAAATGTAGAGGAGACAACGAGAAGACCATGGACAAAAGTCTAGACAAGAACAGAAAAGACCGCAGGTCCAGGTAGTGGCTGCTCTGGAGACTTGAGACGTTCAGGAACGTTTGTCGCTGGAGCACAGCTGTACAGCCAGAGCCCATACTTTGAACCCCGGGTGGCTGCTGTGAGATTCCCCCCCCCCCCCCCCCCATTTCTTTGTCATCTGAATAATGTGAACGTTGCCTTGAAGATGCTAACGAGAGCTGGGTTACGTTTTTCAGACACTGGAAGAGAATGTCGTGTTCAGACTTGAGTTTTTTTGCTTCTTTGGGTCACATTTCTGTTTCTGGTCATTAAAACCGATCACCTGTTTATGATTGGTGTGAACCTTTTCTTTCAGATCCCAGTCTGTTGTTTTTATGAACCAAAGCTGCATTCACACTCGTTTTTAATGTACCTGTGGTTACATCCTCAGGATGGAGATGAGCAGTGTCGTCATCGTTCTCTAAGGCTGCCACGCTGCAGCCCAGATAACCATGTTCTGCTTTTGTTGTGAAAGACTTTGACGGGTATTAATATTAACTGTTTCTTTTTTCTAATCTCTTTTAGCCCTTGTTCTATCCTAGGCACGTTAACACTGGGAGGTGGGTCATCTAGACCCACTAGACAGTGGGTCATCTAGACCCACTAGACAGTGGGTCATCTAGACCCACTAGACAGTGCTCTGTGCTCACGACTGGCCAACCCTGGTCCTGAAGAACCCTTAACTGGTTTTCCAGCCCTCCCCGGACGCTTGGTGCTGACTACCTGCGTCAGGTGTGTTCAGTCAGTCACGGACATCGGCGGGTCTAACCGGGTCAGGGAGCGCTGGTCAACAGGCGGCGTGGTATCGTCACAGACGCTCTTAGAAAGTGGAAACGGCTGCTTTGGTGCAGATGCTCTGGAAAAATGGAGAACTCTCAGCTCATTTGAAGGAGCTGCTTTCACCTTCATCTCTGGTGAAACACCTGTGGATGCAGGTCTCATCAAGTATTGATGCCTAATCCAAAAATATGCGTTGAAATGAAAGTGTCTGTACGGCTGCTGAAATTCTATTAAAAATGAGAGAAAAATGGCTTTGACCCAACAGAAGCCATGGTGACATCAGTCTAACAGAGAAATAATGTGAAATGTGTTCTGTGCTCCACACAGAATTTTAGTTTAACGTCTTGGGACCTGGCGTCTTCATACAGGGACGCCACATTGTAGATATTTTTACCACTGTAGTTCATTCTGATATACTAGGACTACAAAATAAAAACACGTCAGAGAGCTCAAGTTTCCAGAGGTTACAGAAAAATGTATCTGGGTTCTTATGGGTTAAATCTACTTACAGCTAGAAGATTCTACAAGAGCCACATCAACTCATGAAAAAAGTTTAGCCACAAAATTAAGAAAAAGTGGATGTCACTTTCACTGAGCTCTTATTTTGAAAGCTTTAAGAGTTTCCTTTATCAAGATTTCTGCAAAAATCCTCTTAACCCAGCAGCAGCTGGAAACGGATGTCATGGTCCAGACTTCCATCCCAGCTCCAAGGCCTCAGCGTGAACAAATGTGTGCCGACGTTATGGAAACAGGAAACAGTGGGTCCCCACTTCCTGTATCATGGAGGTACTTGGTCCAAAGACATTCATTTCAATAACTGAGGCATAAACATCACTGAAAAATACCATTTAATGAAAGTTTTAGTTGGACAACGGTGCCAAAAACTCCCATCTTTATAAACAGACTTTCTGTAAATCAGCATAAAACGATGGGAAGAGAAACCGCTTCACGTAACAGAACTACACCACACTCCAGTCCAGCAGAAGCAGCTGCTACAGTCCCAGCCAACCGCTCTGTGGTGTGTAGACGCTCACTGATGACGGGCTGAGCCCCCGCAAACCCCAACCGTGTCCATGGCTCCACCGGGCTGCACCGCCTGATAGCGCCTGCGAGCTGCGGCAGCAGGACCTCGTGGGCCAGATCCCTGTGGGGCCAGCCCCCCGTCCTCAGGCCTGGTCATCGCTTCCACCCGTTCTGCTCAGCTGAAGCAGAGATGACAATCAGACCCGGCAGAGGTTCCTTCTGTCACCTGAAAACCAAGAACTCTCTGTACTCACATGCTGAACAGCCGCCCAGAAAAGCAAGCAGAGAAAGAGACGACGGTTAGTAAAGAGACTAGAACAACAAGTCCACCATCTACTGGAAGAGAGGCAGAACAGCTACCTTGATCACATCCACCCAGTTCCATCCTCTGGGCAGTTCCCCCTTATGATCTGAAAGAACAAGGGAATCTTGAGAGGCCCACTCTGAGGAAAAAGAGGTTTTTAACGTCTTCTTGAAGCATTTTCCCATGATGACGGACATGGGTCAAGAAAATTGGAGCTTCAAATTACATCCTGAGTAGTTCTGTAAAACCAGGAGCAGATGAAAAAAAAAACGGTTTGAAAAAGCTTGTAGGTGTGACGTAAAACTACAATGGGTGGAGCTACAAACTCCTAGCTCCGCCCCTTTCTGATCATCCACTGTCAGGCCAACAGATCCATGAACGTCTGTGTTTTCCTGGTCTGAGCTGGAATCTGGATCAGAACTGGACGGATGGATGGATCTGATGCTGCTGCTGTTTTTGTCGCACCGCTAACATTAGTTTGGGGGGGGGGCTGTAAGCTAGTGGGAGAGGGTAAACAAAGAGATGATGGGAAATGGGGACGGGCTAACTCCTCACCAACAGTCTCCCCCCCACAACTCAGAGGTGAATTTCTGATGAACTCCTGCTGCCCTGCAGAAACTATGTCCCAGAAAACGACCTGTTGAGTGTTTTTTTTTATGGTGGCCCTGAAGGTCAAATCACGTCAACAAATCACTCGACGCAAAACATTTGAAAGATCACAACAACAGTTCAAAAAGCTAAACAACATTTTAGAGAACAGAACAAAAACGTTTGGAAAACTAAATTAATCTCCAGGGCGAGAAAAAAAAAAGAAATATTAAGAAATAAAACAATGAGAAAGCATAAACGGTAGGTATTATGGGATAGCGCTGACAGGATGATGACATTTGTCCATCACTTTTTACATGAAGCGATACGGGAGATCTTCATCCAATCAGCGATGTCCCACAATGGACCTACCTTTTCTGGTTCTTATCGTCTGTTGTTCTTTTAACATTTTATTTTGTTTTCTGAAATCCTCTTTTGGTTTTTATATATTTGTTTCTGGAATGTTTTTTGTTTTCTGTTGCTTTCTTGGCTTTGCTTTTGTAATAGTTGTTGTGATCTTTAAAAGTATCTCGTGTCCAGTGACTAAACTCCTTCCTATGTGACACTGCAGTCTAAACTCCTTCCTGTGCGACACTGCAGACTAAACTCCTTCCTGTGCGACACTGCAGACTAAACTCCTTCCTGTGTGACACTGCAGTCTAAACTCCTTCCTGTGTGACACTGCAGTCTAAACTCCTTCCTGTGTGACACTGCAGACTAAACTCCTTCCTGTGCGACACTGCAGACTAAACTTCTTCCTGTGTGACACTGCAGTCTAAACTCCTTCCTGTGTGACACTGCAGTCTAAACTCCTTCCTGTGTGACACTGCAGACTAAACTCCTTCCTGTGTGACACTGCAGACTAGCGCTCAGACCTGTTCTGCTAATGATTCTCCTCTTCTGAGCTTTGGTCAGCTGCTCCCTCTTCTCCTTCTTCTTTATTGCTGAGGGGGCAGAGGTCACGTCGCAGTTTGATGTCAGGGTCTGAAACACGACAACGTTTCTGATGGGAAACACTGGATAAACTTCAATCAAGATGGTAGAATGTTGTCAGCTGTGGTGGAGTCACATCCGTAGTACTGACCACTGCTGAGACCACGGGTCTGTGGTTCTCCATGAGAGCCTCCTGGTTCTCCTTGGCCCACTCGAACAGAGTGTACGTCATTGCGGTGCCCATGTTGGCCTCCGCCTGCTCCTGAAGCTTCAACAGGATGGTCTGTTTGGTTTCTGCAGAGCTGCAGGTAAAACCACATGGTGGAAGACAAGCATGAGGGAAAGCATCAGGTTTATCCGGCACGGTCTCCAGCACACAGTCATTCCAGACTTCTGGATCCTTCCTGTTCTGACACACCTCAGTATTACCCGGCTTACCTGTCTGAAACGGAGCTATTACAGCTAAATGTGATGAAGACTCTTTAAAACACAGTAAAGTCTTCCTCCTGGCAGCAGTCTGAGCTTCAAGCCCATCTGGAGGTTTTGTCCTGAATCTGTCCTCTGCATTGTTCACACAGGAATTACACCATTGACTGTATATGAGAGCTGGACCGAATGGCCCCTCCCTCTTGGCGTTCCAAACAGGAAGTACCTGCTGGCTCCAAGAAGCCAAAATCCCACAGACTTCTATAGACATAAAAAGCTCTTCTAAGGTTTTTTCATATTTTTTCATATTTGATTCAAGTTATAAACCAGACCAACCGGATGCTTCAAATAAAAGGAGGCGGTCCCATGTCGAACGTTCAAAACGTTGGATTCCAACAAGCTCACTCCTGATTGGCCAGAGGGGTTGGCATAGAAACATTGACTTGGACTGACTCGGACCAATCACAGCTCACTGACAACATTTGGTTCTGACATGGCGTTGTCGGTACTGCGGCTTCATTTGGTTGGAGCCGGAAGCAACCATTCTCTGTGGGTGACGTCCCAATTACTCGGTCCAGGTCCCTCATGCAGTCGATGGATTCCACTGAAAACGCAGTTTGTCCCTCATGAAGGCTGCTTTTCTACCTTTAACACAGCTGGAACTCACCAGCTTGATCTGGACAGAATTGGAACATACCATTTGAATAAATAAGTTCACTACGTCTGTATTTAACTGTTTTTAGACAACCTCAGCTGTAAAATGATGCTGGAATGTCAGAAAACTCCTGCAGAATATCCTCTTAAGGATGTGTTTCAACTTTTAACAGTTTACAGAAAATAAGTCTGTTCCGATTATTAAAACACAATCAAATGACAACATCGTACAACCGTACATCTGTGAACGCAACAATGAGGAAAAAATCCTGAAGCCCCGCCTCATCAACCAGCCTGACAGCTTGACTGACGGATGGAGCAGCGTCTGAGGCGGTGGCTGCTGGCTCCATTCCTCAGTCGCTCGTGGATAACTGGTCCTGGAGGCGAGTCGGGTGAACTCAGAGTTTCTGTTCCACGCACCCCCTTCTGGAGCTCCAGCTGCGAGTCAGTAGAAGGTGCTCAGCCTAACAGACGAGCTCCGTCCCCGCCAGTCAGGTGACCGTCCCATCCCAAAAGCAGGTTTTGGTTCCTGAGATGGAAACATCCTGGCCACGCCTTCGGCGGTACCGTTCTGTGCTTCCAGCACCACGGCGTCTTCTGCAGCTGCTGAGCCCACAGGAGAGCAAACTCTTCTGGGGCTCATGGAAGGGGCTCCAGTAACCCTCACCTGGGTCGACTTTGCCCTTTGTCTAGAGGTGGGTGGGGGCGGGGGGGTCGTAAACCCGTAACCTTGGAGTCTGGAGTTTCTTGTGGTGGATGAGTGTAGATTCTTTGCACTGGAGAAGCAGCCCGTGAGCTGATGTGTCAGTGAAGTGGCTGCTGAAGGTCTGGAGGGTCGATCACCTTCACCTTTGGCTGAGCTACCGCCTTTCTTTATAGGAGGACAACAGCTCAACCATTTGGAGGAGGTTGGAGTAGAAATGCTAAATGATTCCCACTTAAGAATGTCAGGCAAACAGCAGGGATCCTCCAGACCTCAGTGTCCCTGTGACAGAGCTGGAAGGAGGAGGCTTGGTTGTCCACATGGAGGCGGATGTGGGCAACAATGGATGTAAAGGCCGCAGGTTACTGTATTAAATCAGGGTTGTTTCTATGGATGTTCTGAGAAAACCAAAGCCAGTACACGACAGCACAGGACTTTAACCCCAACGCTACCGGTTCTGCTCACAACTTACATTCTGTTGTTGAAGAAAGCATCGAGGGAAATGTTCGGCGCCGTTTCAGGGTAGGACTCTGGCCATGTGATGTCAAGGATGAAGGATTTGGCGTCTTCAAGGTCTCCTATCTGTGAGCAAATGATCCAACGGCAAAGAAAGTTTTCACAACCACACCGTATATTTGAAAGGACGCGCCGAACATGCTAATGGCCATGGTGATGTTCACGCCGGGACTCACCCTGAACTGGAAGGAAACTGGACTGATCTCCTTGAAGCATTCGTCGTCCCCGTAAATGGACTGAAGAGCCTCCAGCTCCATCTGGGAACACAGGAGGCACAAAGACCGTCACCGCCTGCCGTTGAAGAACTTGGTTTCCGCATTGGAACATTGACGGTGCTAAAATACGCCGTGGCGGCGCTCACTGGGATGGCTTAGACTTTGATTTAGATTCAGAAAAAGGTGAGGGGGACTTGGCTTGAGCCAACGGCAGCTTTCTCATGACTTTGGTTCCATTTCACAGCTTTGTGAAATGTACCAGATAAATCAGGTCCACAAAACCCCCTAAACATGGAGGAAACACGCCACGTTCGCCGCTGTTCACACGTCACATCGTGACGAGCAATGTAAATGAGCGGTTCAGGTTCAAGCCCTCAATACTACATAATAAACAGCACTTGGAGGACGTAAAGCATGTAATCACATAACATGAACAATCTTCTACAAATATGAAACATTGCAGCATCACTTGAATGTCCTGTGACAAACTGATGGTGTTTAGAGCACAGATAGGGAAGATGTGGCATCGAAAAGGACAAATAAAAACTTGATGCATCTACCTGTGATTACCAACATCTCCCATTGTTTTCTGACTGCAGAACAAAGGCGATCAGCACGCTGAAAATATTAATAACTTGGTTGATCTCAGGTCTATTTTTTTTATGTCTATGTTGGGAATTGGACGCTCTATCCTTTGTGGTCACCAACTTTTCTGTCTGGACCTAGAAATGTGTCTCTAGGAGGTCAGGTTCAGGAGTTACCAACCTTCTCAAAGAGATTATGTCCACCAGAACCATAAGACACCCAGGTTCAACTCTTTAGCCGCGTCACAAGCTTACATGTTATATCTTTTACATGCTTCTCTTCACATGTCTATATTTCTGTCCTAATGGGAACTTTAGTGTTTTTTTCTTACTTGGAGAAGATTTTCTCTAAAGATGTCTGGCAGTCAAACTGTAAAATACTTTTTCTAAAACTGCGTTTTAAAAAGTCATCGTGTTTTTATTTACAGCTTTGGAAAGACTTTGTCTTTATTCATTTAATGATTTGATGAAGATGATCTGACTTCACTAAAGCAGGATTCATCATTCACCACAGAACCCTGGAGTGGAGCTAATGATGAAGTCATGGTGTTCGATCTGTCCATCAATCCGCTTCCACGTTGACCCCGGGCCTTCAGCGTGACCCCTCGGTGCTGTGACCGTAACATGCCGCGTGCTGCTCTGACCACAAACACATCTGCGCGAACCGGAACCGCAGCGGACCGGCTAGCATGCTAACATGCTAGCATCAGATGCTAGCAGCTAGCATGCTAGCCGCGGCGCCATCCTACCTCCTGATCCTCGTTCGCTGTCATCGTGTCCCTCAGTTTCCTCTATTAACCTCCTGTTTGACAGAAGCCTGATAAATCCTTAATAACCCATTTTCCCAGCTAAACCAAAGTCACAGCCTCTGACTGAGCCTTTTGTGCAGCGTGCAAAAGCAGAGCTTCTAACGGGACACTTCGAGCATGCGCAAGAGGCGAGGATCACGTGGTTCGTACGCGATGTCACATGACATGAATCCTGTGTCCATGTTTTGCATTCATTTGTTTTAATTTAAAAATATGATATGTATGCCGTTTATTTTAAATAATTTATAAATAAAAACATGAAAAATAACAGAAAACCGTTTGGTGACGTCACACATCTGAAAGATTCGTTTACGCTCGTTCACGCTGCACACAAAACGTTCTCAGTTGCAAATGAATATATTAAATATTTGCTTTCAATTTTTTTTATTTTGCTTTCAAAATATATTTTTTCCGGTGTCTTTATCGCGCTCTTGTGGCTTTTTATCATGATGGAGGACTTGTATAAAATAATTTAGGGCAGAGACTGAGAGCCAGGCCTTCTCCACCAACATCAGTGTGTGACCTCACCAATGACCTTCTGGAAGAAAGGTCAGACATTCCTAGAAACACTCCTGAACCTCGTGGACAGCCTTCCCAGAAGACTTGGAGTTAGAACAGCAGCAAAAGTTGGAGCCGCATCAGACTGAACTCTATGGCTCAGGGATGGGACGGACCTTCAGTTCATGTGTGAGTCCCGGCAGCTCAGACATCCTACAGTTTTAAGGGGGGGATTGGATCAGAAACCTGCATCAATAAAGCATCTGCTCTTGCTTTTGTTCAACACCAGTCAGTGGAATACTCACAGCATCTCATTCCACTAAAGTCTTCAACCACACTTTCACTGCGAGGTCCGTACTTGGACCAGGGACTCCTGGGACTCTGTTTATAAGGCCTCCGTGAAATAAAACATTGTAGAAACCAGGTTGAAACATCTGTCAGCAAAAGTTAATGTCGGTTTGTGGGAAAAGGTTGTGCTCGTCTGTGCACAGCTTTACCTCACTTTAAAACTGTGTATGGAAGATTTTCTGCAGCTAAATTGTGGCCATCAGAAGGAAAAAGACCAAATGTCACAGGACATCTGTCCTTTTCTTGACCCATTTCGTCCTGTTCAGGACAGTGCAGTCCCCTGCCCCGGTCTTCTGTTCGGGAGAAGAGTCAGTTCAACAAAAGTAGGAGAAAACAAATAAAGACATTCACAACATTTAATGAGGGACCGAACACAGACTTACAGATAATTAGTTTAGCTTCGGTGCGTTGGACCAAACCAATGTCTGACGTGGGGAACAGACACAGAGGACACAAACGTTTCCTCTTTATTCTTTCCAATGGCTAACTCCACAGGACGTCCTGCTCTGAGGATCAGCTGTCAGTGGGTTCGGTTTATTGTCACACTCCCACACCACCGAGACAGAGAAGCTAACTCCGGATTTTCTGATGGGGATTTATGTACAGAGAACTGGACTGAGTGACTCCTCCCCCTTTGGCGTTCCAAACTTTTACTGAAAAAAAAAGCAGCTGTTGCTCCGTCATTCTATTGGTCAGAAGAACCATTCTGGACCTGATGCCTTTTGAAGGTTTTCTTTTTTTTGCTTGTAGTTCAAGTCCAAGTTATAAACTGACCAATCAGACGCCTCAGTAAAAGTAGGAGGTGCCCGCTGGCCCCCACCTCGAACGTTTGATTGACAGATTCTTCTGAGTTGCTTTCAGTTGGAAGGGGTCAAGCTCACTCCTGATTGGCCACAGTAGTTGCCATAGAAACGTTGACTCAGACCGACTTGGTGGCGTCCATTTCGCTGGAAAATGGCGACTGCACTGGCTTCATTTGGTTGGAGCCAGGCGTAAACTGATTTCTGTGGGTGACGTCGAGCCGCTCAGTCCAGTTCTCTATACAGTCAATGGTTCTAAGCTAAAGCAGAGGAATGCTTTCTGTGATACTTTCAATTAGTTTCAGTTGGCGTCAGATCTGTCATAGCTAGCTAAGCTAGGCAGACCCAGATGCTGGAACCCAGAAGGAGGACAGGAGGTGAGTAAAGGTCAGTAATGGAATTTATTGCTCCAGTGATGAAGTAGTTTTGTTGTGGCAGGAGGGCGGCGAGGCTGGACAGAAGACGAGTTTTATGAGCAGCTTTTCAGTCAAAACCACACTTGCATGAGGCTGGATCTAACAAAACGCTTTTACAATATTTCCATGAAGTTGGACCGAATCTGCCTCCAATGAGCATCACGGTGAAAAAGCAAATTAGCTTTGAAGTAGAAAACAACTGGCCCATTCCTAATGAGAGTGTAATGTTGAAGGCCTGAAGGCCCTCCACGTGTGGGGGAGGACTTGATCATTTCCTCTGAGAAGATGAAAACGTCACATGCTGCTGGAGTTTGATTATGCTGATGCTTTGAATTGATGCCCTCCGGGGACAGAGGGTAATCATGAGGGAGGAGGGCCCTAAACGGCGAGGAGGAGGCGTCACCGTGGCGTTCCTTATCTCCAACCAGCTCAGAATCCTGCCAGAGCGATGGCGTCTGCTCTTCATCTTCATCTTCAGCTTCAGGGTAAAACGGCTGTTTTGGTTTCTGACATTAAATGTAAACATCAGATTTTGCTGAAGTGCTGAAGTATATCCTCTATGTCTACGGTGGAATGTGATCTCTGTTTTATTTTAAACATTTTACTTCACTTCTGGTCATTTTAGCATCATTGTGACTGTCATCCAAGCATAAATTCTAACACATTTGTATGAAACATGCACCCTTCAACTAAAACTCTTGAAGTTTCCTAAACCAAATGATCAGAACAGAGATTTAACACAAAGGATTGGATCTCCTGCTAAAAGTGAAACAAACTAGATTAGAAATCTGCTTCTCTCTCTCTACTTCTTTGGTTTTGGACTTTGTTTTTCTCTCTCAGACTCTTCCAGGTATCCTTTACTCATGTTTTTCTTCACATATTTATGTATTTTAGATAAAATTAAAAACTGCTGCCACTGTGCCATACAGAACATTCTAAGGACCTCTGGCAGACATTGGGGTAAAATGTGTCGTGAAAAGGGGGTATTAGAGCTGAGAGGATGAACAATGAGCAACTATTTGTTGGGTGGAAAATGATGTTGATTGTTCAACCAAAAGGGCGAAAACGTGTCTTTCCTCCAAACTTCCTTCTGTAGCAGCGCAGAAACTGAATAGTTTACCTGGAATTTAGTAAAAAGAGTCCAACATACTGGAGGGATGAGTAACACTCAGATGGGGAAAGGATATCAAATCAAATCAAATCAAATGTTATTTGTATGGCACTTTTCCTGTGAAAGCACAACACAAAGCGCTATACATGAAAAAACAACAACAAAATGAATAATATAAACACAAGCACGAAAATCAAAACAGAACCCCCTCACCATATCTACATACAACCCAGCTCCACCACAGCAAGGCGGGGACTAACCCCATCACAGGTGGGGATCGACCCCACCACAGCAAGTCTGGCATGCAGGCCCACCACAGCAAGGCAGGGACCAACCCCACCACAGATTGGGACCAACCCCACCACAGGTGGAGACCAGTCCCACCACAGCAAGGTGGGAACAACCCCACCACAGGTGGGGACCGACCCCACCACAGCAAGTCTGGGATGCAGGCCCACCACAGCAATGCGGGGACCAACCCAACCACAGGTGGGGATCGACCACCTGTGGGGTATTCTAAAGGTTGTTTGGAGGGCACAGTGTGGGCATTACTAATGCCAAAAAGGCACGTGAGCGGCAAACGGTGGCAGACGTCGTAAATGCTGTAGCCTCACAACCTCGGACCGTGGCCCAAATAAAAAAGAAATGAAATAAATGATCGGACATCAAAGTCGAGGCAAAAAAACGTCTAGGGCTGCATGGGGGAGGGACACCGGAGCTGACCCCTCCTGATGAGAGACTGGCGGCTATTATTGGGGAATCCCTATTAAGTCCCCCTTATCGGCGTCCCCCTCAGTCACCTGACTGATGCGGAGGGGGAGGCCGACGCGCCAGGGTCAGGGTGACACAGGTAAGAGAAATAATTAAAATGAATGCAGTCAAGTCACATGTATGCAGGCTACACAATTACAGATTATTAATATAGAACAATTTTATTTTAGCTGCTGGGTGTTCCAGCGGGGCCAGTGGTTACGATGCTGCAGCTGAGCAACCGTCTGGACCCAGCGTCTCCACGGCACGCGGCTCTCAACCTCCAGCAGTGGACGTGTCCTCACCGATGCAGTCCTTGAAATGCAGAGGGAAGTCAGTTGTTCAATCAGAGAGGTGGCCAAGGAGTTGGGCGACATCAAGACTGACTGAAATAAACTGCACGATGAGGGAATTCTTAAATAAATAATATTTTCCACACCTTTTGTTGTTCTTTACAAGCGACGCATCACTTCCAAACGCTGGCGCACAGCAGCAGCATTTGGCTCAAATGCGTGGGGATAGGGTTCAGAGTCGGGGCCAACACAGCAATCGGCGCCAGGGGGTAGAGGCACGTTTTTAAGCTGTGCCACATTGTGTGAGTAAGCCCTGGCTGCAGCCTGCAGAATGGGTCAACATAGTGGAATGCTGGAACGCAGAGGAATGTTAACCCCGCCCACGCTGAGCCCGTGCATTTGATTCACCTTTGTCACAGCAGTTGTGATTGCAGGAAAGGGGAAGAATCAGTGGAGCACATTTTGTGAATTGTATGAGGAAGAAAGAGAACAGAGGGAGGAAAATTTGAATGGTGCAATGTTTTTTATGTATCACTCAAAAAAATGATTCAAGTCCCTCTTTCATGTAACACAATAAAATTCTGTTTGTTTTATTTAAAAATATTTATTTTAAAAGAATGTATCTACATTTAATTGACCTAACACAAAATGTATTAATAGTTTCCCCTATAACTCCAGTAATCCAAAATAATGAGTTCAAGTAAGGGGCATGCTGTTGAATGCTGTTTTCCTGTTTCTCTTTATGCTTTTTGCCGTCTCACAGCTACGATTTTTAACCTATTTTAACCATTGAACTATTAAAATGTTCAACTCCTTCGTCTAATGCCTGGTATGACTATTAGTCCTTCAAATCCTTCAACTTTTCAAAAGTGAAAACTTTAGTTCGTTTGAAACTGTGGCATGAAATCGTTTCAACTCGGCTTCTCCCAATAAAACGATACACGAAGAGCGTCATTCATAGAAATAAAGAATCTAATTATTTATACCAGTGGCTTAGTTAGCGGGTTTAACACACAAGTTCTGAGTTCGAATCTGGCTTTAGGCTTCTGTTGCATGTTGTTTTTCCTTTGCCTTTCTTGATAAAATTGAGTTCAACTAACTCGATTATATTTCCTTACATGGAAGAATTTTCTTTGAGGTGGGGTTACTCATATTTATTGGATGGAAATCCTGACAAAACAATTAAATTGAGTTCATCCAATGAGTTATTTTTTTGAGTCTGTGAGGCCAGACAGAATATATTAACTCCCTAATGCATGCACATGGAAACTTGTAAGAGGCATGAGAAGACAGGAATCACTGTAGAAATTCTCTAATTCAATTAAATATTTTTTTTATTTAGCGCAATGAAAAACAATAAAAGGGGGATCATGAATACAAAGAATGCATTAGGAAAACACTAAACTTTAACAAAACAGACTAAACTAAACTGATATTCCTGTTCTTAGACCCCCCCCCCCCCCCTTCACGGTAAGGAAAAACTCCTTAAAAACCGGTAGGTGGCAATATTGCACATGGACACTTGTAAAACCAAAGAAGAAGACAGGCTCAATGTGGGCGGGGTTAACATTCCACAGCGTGTTCACATTCCTCAGCGTTCCAGCATTCCACTATGTTGTGGTATTCTGCAGGCTGCAGCCAGGGGTAGTTGTCCGCCACAGCCGCGCGCCGCGTCGCCTGGAACGTCGCGGAGAACGCATTTATCTAATCTAATATATTTTTTCAAATGTTTATCCATATGATTTATAATAAAGCTGCTCAATAGCCCTGGCCCTGTTGTCCTGCTACAACAAAGATGATTATCTTCCTGATCCTGTCCGTTCGCAGCCGTCTAGCTGCATGTCTGCATTTAAAGCACGAAGAGATCATTTCTCATTAAAATGCAGGAGAAAACTTAGTTTTTCTGTAGAAATCCATTTTTAGTTCACTCTCTGTGTTCATACAAAATGATTGAGAGACTTGCTGTCACATTTGAATGTTTATCAGAAGAGTTATTGAAGCAGGAAGTGTGAATCTGTGAAGATCTTTCTAACTTGACCAAGTTCTCCGAATCCAGCACTCTGATTGGTTGACTCCGCCTCCTCTTTCCCTCCCTCCCACCCTAGTCCCATTATCGGACACAGATCACTTTTGACTCAAGTTTCTCGCAAGGGATGTGTCAGAAGTCAGAGCGCAGTTGTAGCGCTCCTGTGATTTGCGGCAGCAGATTGGAGCACACGCAGAAGCACATTTGAGCAGTTGTAATCACAGATTTGAAGTTGTAACTCTAAATGAACACATGCAATTGGAAATATGTCAGTTCACAGCAGAAGATTTTTACACACAGATGCATATTTTTGATGCACAAGTATTCACATTCTATATTACAAGTTCTCAAATCAAATCTACAAGTGCGTTCTTTTTGACACATTTTTACCCTCATACTGGAGCCTTTTCTTAAAAGCGTTAATGCTCTCTGCTGCCCTCAGGTCCTCTGGCAGACTGTTCCATAAACGGGGGCCATAGTGCTGAAAAGATGCTTCTCCGTAGGTTTTGGTTTTCACCACAGGAATGGTTAACAGACCAGAGGATCTCAGGGTCCACGAGGGTTCATACTTTACTAAAAGATCTGATAAATAAGAAGGCAGAAGACCGTCAAGACGTTTAAAAATCAATCCTGAAGCAAATGGGGAGCCAATGCAGGGATTTTAAAACTGTAGGGATGTGAGCCCCCCTCCTGGTCTTTGTGAGAACTCATACAGCAGAGTTCTGAAGGTTCTTCATGTTAGTTTTTGGACGACCAGCAAGCAGGGGGTTATAATATGAATTTTATTGATAAGAAAAGCATGCGTCAGTATCTCCATATTAGCATGAGAGAAAGTGGGCGGACCCTCACCAGATATCTAAGATAATAAAAACCAGTTTTAACCTCATGTGTTATATGTGGGATAAAAGTCAGCTTAGAGTGGAAGATGACACCCAGGTTCCTGACTGTTTCTGAACGACTAAATGAAAGTTCCTGTAGCTTCAGAAACATTTCTCTCTCTTGGCTTCAGGACCGATAACCATAATCATTGCATGTTGGATGACCGGCTGTTGTTCTGTGGCTGAAGCGTCTCCTGAAGCTGAAGCTGGGCCCGTTTCCATGCAGGCGTAGAGAAGGTCCACTTTCCTCTGCATGCTGGCGTCTAACCAACACCAGAGGGCACTTTAAGCCTGATTACAGAAGATCCTGATCCTTTCTGTTCTTCTGCCATGGAACCACCAACACAGCGTTTTTGCATTTTAAACCAATTCATTTGATTACCATTTGTACACTCATATAGAAGCCTTTTTGGTTGTGTGTTACCTTTAGCGTCTGCTGTGTGTGTGATGAGAATTATTCAAAAATAGTTCATAGAAACAGGTTGTTGCTGGAAAAAAGGCCCAGATCCTTCCGTTTACACCGACTGATGGCTGCTGTTTTGGTTTGTGCCCTTCAGGATAAAAGTGACATTTTGCTAACATCCGTCGATCTTCTACAACGGCTTGATCCCGTGCACGGCTGCAGGGATGCTGGAGCCTATCCCAGCCACTGAGGGGGAAGGCGGGGTCACCTGAACAACGTCACATAAAAATAGACAACCGCACACCTTGAAAGGTTAATTTTGGAGTCATCCATTCATTAAAAAATGGTTTGGGACGGTTTTAGAACACACACACACACACACACACACACTGTGATGGTTTGGGAGGGCCCTGTCCCTCTGTCGCCCTCTTCTGGTCATTTCTGCCAGATTCGGATTGTCTCCACAGATGAGAAGGATTACAGGTGGGGACTTCTGACCCACCACAGTCCACAGTCCTTCCAGTCTTGGGTGGTGCAGCTCCCGTACCACACCGTAGCACTCAGACAGAGGATGCTCACTGTGGTGGCTCTGTAGAAGAAGTGGAGATGAGACTCCAGTCCTTTTAAGCTCTCTGAGGAAGAAGAGTCTCTGTTGAGCCTTCTTCTCCAGGTGGGATGTGTGTAATAGGAGTGGCTGGGATAGGCTCCAGCAACCCCAGGACTCCATAAAGGGATTCAGGGGTTCCACCTGAGTCCGGGTTCAGAACATGGATGGATGGCCAGGATCGTTGTAATCGTTGGATGTTCATGTTGCTCATTAACACGTCACGTTCTGCAGAAAAGGCAGACGGGAACAACGACACAAGAAGATCCAAAGGAAATGTTTGCTGTTTTCACCAACGCACACGTTTGACCAGTGGAGCAGAAAAGCGAACACACAAACGAGCGTAAACTGAGCGGCGCGGTCGATGACATCACTGAGAGGAATGGCAGCATTACAGGTCACATCTGGCTGCAGTTTTCTGGTTTCCACTTCCTTCCCTTTATCACATGAAGCTTCTGTCACTCAGTGTTTCCTTCCTGCTGACAACATCAACCACGAGATCGTTTAAAGTACAAAGGATCCTCCCTGAATCCTTGCTGTCGGACGGACTCCCTGTTTGATGAAACTCAACACTCCAGATGGGCTGCAGGCGTAAAGACAGCACCTCAGAGCTCCCAGGACCCAGGACCCAGAAAAAACACAGAAACTCCAGGAACCACTGTGGAGGACACAACCGTATGGATGCCCAACACTTCTAACAGGTTTGCATCCATGTGCAGCCCTTCTGTTATCAAACACAGTTTGAAATACTCTTTTTCAAATTCTACTTCACACTTTTCCCACACTGTGTGCTGATCTTTTGGGAAGACATTTTAAAGTCTCTTTGTTGTGGTTCTGGATTCACAGCTGCTCACCTGAACGTGGGATTCAAGGGTTGGTAAAAATCCAGAATCAGGATCATCTGTCACGGTTCACTGTTTCATTAAAACAACCCCTCCTCATAAAGAACCCATGGCTGATTTCAGCGTGGAAACATGCCGGGCGGACACATGATGGGAGGCGTGACCGCACCAGTGGGAGGGGGGCTGTTCAGTGAGCTGGTCGGGACGAATTTCTTTGTCTGGATCTTCTGACAGACTCGGCTGCAGAGAGGGAGAACACAGAAAAGTGATGCTTCTTGCTTTAACCGGCAAGTCTGTGGCAAACACAGCATACGTGCAGAAACGATCATGCTTGTAGTAGAAAGGACAGCAGCGACTAAAGCTGGACGCCACCACGTAAACCAACTTTCAGAACCTTCGTGGTTAAGAAACAATCATTCTGTTTATTTATACTGAAAAATATTTTGTTGAGGAAATCAGACAATGTTGACTGTTCCCTGTCTATATTTTAACTTACCAAAATAAAAGCAGTATGGATTTGTTTGGGTAAAAGCAGCGTATTTATGAGATACAGTTGCAGTGCTTCACATTGTGATCATTAAATAAATATTGCAATAAAAGACGTATTAATATTCAGGCACAGTTTTTTCTAAGTCATACTTTTTCAAAAAGAAATAAAATGTGTTCTGGTACAATATCGGTTAACGTGAGACTCTCGCCAATGCAAACCCATAATCTGTGCACAGCGATGAACGCAAGAAAATCTCATGAGTGACGTAGATCACGCATGGATCATGAAAGACCGACATTTCATACGTGTGAATGTGATAAACGTACCACGTTGCAGTGTGACACGGCCTTAAATCTAAGGAAGTGATTCTGTACCATCATTAAAAATAAAAGTCAATACCAGAAATGCTTTTCCATTTTCTAAATGAAGCTACATTTTTGACTCAAAATGAAAAAGCAATCTGCCAAACAGCTTTTTTATTTTCTTCTTCAACATTGATTATTCTGTCTACTTCATTACAATGATAGTGAAATTTGTTTTTGACATTTCATTTTCAAATAGATCTCTGGTAAATGTGTAGCAAAATTCATTTAGAAATGTCTAATTTTACCATTAAAATGGATTAACAGAAATGCTTTTTCATTTTGAAATGACTCAAAAATCAAATTTAATATCAAATGCTTTTTCATTTTCTACTTAAAAGCCGCGTATTCTGTGTCATAATTAAAACGAAAATGCATTTTCACATTCACATCCACCCTGTGAAAACTGTTGCATATTCATTAGCATTTCCAGAGGGGAGGGGGGCGATGACTTTTATTTTAAATTTTGCTACTCAAATGCCTCCATAAAACATCTTCAAACGGATGTTGCTGCTTCACTCTACAGATTTCCAAACAGCAACAGGGAAATCCATTCAAGAGGTTTTTATGTTAACGCTCATCACTGCACACTTTCAAATCTTTGTTCCAGTTCTGGACTGAATGTTTTCTATCATTCCAGTCATGTCCTTTACCCTGCAGGCTCCATGACTTTGTTACTGAAAAATCCTCCTGAAAGGTTAAATCCAGCAGGAATCCTGCAACCCCTTCACTCTCCAAACTAGAAATAAAGGCTTTCAGAGGTTTGCAAAGACATGCATAGAACTGCATTTCCATTTTGATTCTGTCTGCAAATGCTCCATCTATTAAAAGTTAACAGCAATCATGACCAGATAAGATGCAGAGCTTTTTTATTTAAACTGCATTTTTCCTCAAACATGAAAGTTGACTTGATGAAATTCCATTTCTTATTATTGTTACACCGGCAGAAGGCCTTCAAACCTCCACAGATTAAAGAGGAGCAGAAGCTTGTTTGGGCATAGAAAGCCTCGCTCACATCTATAAAGCCCCTCATTGCTGGAGGAGCGGGGGCTGTTTTCCCCCTTCAACTCTCACCTCAGAGCAGCTTAAAGCCTGGTACGGAGCACAAAAGAACAGCAGAACTCGCTGAACACTTCTTTAAAAGCTTGCTTACAACATCTGAAAGCAAGGAAAGAAAAGCTCCTCATCAAGAGTATCTAAGCTAGCGATGAATAAAATGAACGTATTGCTGAGAAGACACCTGAGAAGCAGAAGAACCAGAACTGAAAGTACCCGAAGTACAAAGCAGAACTTGAATTTCTCCAAACTTTTATCAAGATGTCAAATGTTTTGGCTGCATTTCGTTAACTCTTGTTTTGAACAAACAGTTGTGAAAAACTCTCTGTGCAGAAAAATGAGGTTTCATGACAACATTGAGTCTGCGGTTCACATGGGATTTGAATGCTGGTGCGGTTGGGTCCTGGGCTCTTCCTAATGCCAGACCACACTGGACCTCATGTGGCTGGATGGTGTCAGCAGTTTTCTGCTAGCTAGACGAAGGTTTTGATGGAATGGAACGGCCCACCGTTCCCCAGACCCGAATCTGGGACATCGCGTCTCGCCAGGTTGCCCCACAGACTCTCATCGCTGCTCTGGTCCAGGTGAGGCAGGAGATCCCCCAGGGGACCATCCGCCGCCTCATCAGAAGCAAAGTCATACAGGCATGTGGAGGCCACGCCCACTCCTGAGCCTCATTCTGACTCATTTCAAAAACGTTACATCCAAGTTGGATCAACCTGAAGTGAGTTTTTTCACTGTGAGTATGATTCCACATCCAGACCTCCACAGGCCGATACATTTCATTTGCATTGATCCTGTTGTGTGGTGTGTTGTCAGCACATGCAGGTCTGTAAGAATGAAGCATTCATAAAGAAAATTTCATCAGATTCAGGACCTGTTTGCTGGTGTTCCCTTCAGAGTTGTGAGCAGTGCTTGTATGTTTCCCTGCTCAGCTCCCCTCATCAAGCTGCTGCTGAAACTCTGAACCCTGAAACCGAGAAGCAAAAACTGACAGAACAAAAGCAGACAGCAGCACTGTGATGATGAAGTTAGAAGCAGCATAACCAGTAGAGACGGTATTCTTGTTAAGATGATTTTCATTTGTTTTTCAGTGAAATCCGTGACAGCTGATTGGCTGTGGCGACCCCTAACAGCAACAACAAATGTTGCTTTTCAATAAACACCATCTATAGAAAGTTGATGAACTGGAGCACTCTGCAGAATAAATAGACTTGCTGCAGTCAGTCTTTGGGTAAATTACCAAAAGCCCAAGGCGTTTTACAGTCACATTCCCCCATCACACATGGCGGCTCCGCTGCCAAACACCGGCGTCAACCTTCCACCAGGTGGGGTTCAGTGTCTTGGCCCAAGGACACTTTGGCACATGGGCAGGCGAGAATTGAACCTGTAATCATTCAATCAGAGGTTAACCGCCCTACCACTGCACCACGGCACTAATTCATTTTTGTTGTACAACATAAAAATCGTATTTATGTATTTTTGCTCCAATAAAATGTCAACATTTATCACCATAACAGTTTTTGTACAGTTTCAGGGTCATTGTGGAGTTATTGTGTTATACAATTAAAGAATATCTCTAAAAGAAAATAAATACCAGGGGTTGTACTAAAAAATGGAATTCAAGTATTAGGCAAAAAAAATCACATTGGGCGGGGCCAAAGTCTCCAAGCCCCGCCCCTTTCTGATCATCCACCTGCAGACCAACAGATCCATGAACATCTTTGTTTTCCTGGTCTGAGCTGGAATCTTGATCAGAACAGGACGGATGGATGGATCTGATACCTGATATAAGTTGGGGTGTGAGGGGCTGTGATCTAACAGGAGAGCACATTAACAAAGGGATTATAGGAAGTGGGGGCAGGCTTACTCAGCTCCATCACATTTTCATATTCCCTTTAGGTAGTGATGGCAGGAATGAAGCGAACCTGCCTTCTAAACACTGTATAGTGAACAGGACTGGTATAGAATATTGCAAATGAATGGCTATGAACACATTAAAGTAGCTCGTCAAACATGTGTTTTGTTAGAGGACGGGTAAAATAACAGTGAATTTGGGTACGGTAATGTGTGTTAAGATTAGACTGAATAAAAACATCAGGACGTTTTGTTCTCAGGTGTGTTATTGCAAAAGGTGTTATAAGGCTACAAAATGCCTCCTCAGACGATCCCCAACAGATGTTTAAGGCAGTAAAACTCACTGCACTTTTGATTTTCTTTGAGCTCTCAAAGTTCAATCCTTCCTAGAAAAATAAATCCTGTTTTAAAGAAAGAAAAAACCAAACTTTATTGTCATAGTAGAGGAGACGTGCATGGATTTAAACGGTCAAAGGCAAATCAGGACACTACACAGTGTGCCGTGGGGAAAAAACACTCAAAACAAAAACTGTGAACTGCGTTATAACGGCAGAGATCCAAAAGAACACGTTAGCTGAATTTGACCCAAAAAAGGGCTTTTCTTTATATTCGTTGAAATAATAGATCTTTATAGTTTTAGCCACATCAGAACTTCCCCTTCAGCAGTTTTGACCACACGAACAGTTTAAATTTAAAGTAGAATAAACTGTATTTTAAGGTTTTTAAACAAGAAGTTTTCCAGACAGTCCGCAGCGTGGCGGGCGGCACGCGCTGCACGCGCGCGCGCGGGACGTCGCCCTCCATCCACGTTCCGATGACTGACAGACCGAACCGGAACCGTACAGCAAACATGTAAGTCTTTGCCCGTCATTGGTGGTCCGGAAAGTTCGGAACCCCCTCAGAGACTGTTGTAAAGTCCTTTCCGAGCTTCGGTTCAGCTCGAAACTTTATTTTAAACAACTGCTGCTAGCTAAACTGTTATGGTGCTAGCTTAAACAGCCCGCCTCGTTTGTTCCGGTTCACCTTTGGGTGAATCATGTAAAACTCGGTTTTGTTGACTCGGTGTGGCATTAAAATGAAATAAGTAGCGCGTGGTCGTTGTTTAACATCTGGACTCCTTCCATCTGGACAGTAATCCAGAGCTAAAGCGGTTTCAGTCCAAATTCTATCTATCTAAAGAAAATCTCCAAAGCTCCACAAATAAATAAACCTTCCACAAGAGACGGTGATATTCTAGAATGGTGTACACAAGCATCAAGGGAGCCTACAAAGCTGCAGCAGCCCCCCACCTGGGTCTATCAGACCACATCTCTCTGCTAAGGACCCCATCCTACAGACGGTGGGGTCCAGAGGCAGACCCACCAAAGAGACTGTACAGGTGTGGAGTGAGGAGGCCACCGCATCTGGGATGTGCTTGCTGAGGGATCTGACCTGGAAGGCTACACGACTGCTGTACTCAATTACATCAAGCTCTGTGCAGAGGAAACGGTACCCATCAAAACCAGTAGGAACATTCCCCAACCAGAAGCCCTGGCTTCATGGAACAGTACAGGCACTGCTAAAGGCCAGGACCACCGCCTATAGGTCAGGAAACCAGCTGGGAGACGGCACAGCCCGGAGGAATCTGATAAAAGGAATGAAGGAAGCCAAAGACAACTACAGACAACAGATAGAGGGACACCTTAGGAACAACCACCCCATGTGGAGAGGAATCAGGACACTAACTGACTACAACAGAACCACCACACAGGTCAGTCAGGACAGGGATCTCCCAGACACACCAAACCTCTTCTTTACTCGCTATGACAAGCAGCAGGAAAGACCCCAGCCTGCAGGCAGGATGCTGCCTGTAGGGGGAGCCAGCACTCACGTTTGAGCAGCACCAGGTGAGATCCACTCTGAAAAAGATCAACGCTGCAAAAGCAGCTGGACCGGACGGGGTCTATTGAAGTCCTGCGCTGACCAGCTGGATGGCGTGCTCACAGATAATTTCAGCCTCTCCTCTCCTTACAGCTGTCCACAGTCCCCACCTACCTCAAATCCACAACCATTGTTCCTGTGCCCAAAAAACCTGCTGTCACAACACTCAATGACTACCGTCCAGTTGCCCTCACCCCGGTGATAATGAAATGTTTTGAGAGGATCCTCTTAGAACATATCAAAGACAACATCCCCGCTAACTTTGATTTGCTTACCGGGCAAATAGATCTACAGAGGACGCCATTTCCACCACACAGCCCTGACCCACCTGGAGCAGCCAAACACCTACGTCAGGATGCTCATTGTGGACTTCAGCAGCACTGTCCAAACTCTCCAATCTTGGACTCTCAACCACGCTCTGTTCATGGATTATGGACTTCCTGACCAACAGGCCTCAGAATGTCAGGATGGGGAGGCTGACGTCTGACACCATAATCCTGAGCACAGGCACACCACAGGGCTGTGTGCTCAGTCCAGCCCTCTTCACACTCTTCACTCAGGACTGTGCTCCCATCCACTCTTCCAACACTAAAGTGAAATTTGCGGATGTCACTACAGACAATAACGAGAACTGGTACAGGCAGGAGATCCAACACTTGGAGGAGTGGTGTTCAGCCAACGGTCTGGTCCTCAATCCCACCAAAACCAAGGAGGTCATTATAGACTTCAGGAGGACCAGGAGAACAACTCAACCCCCACTCCACATCAGAGATGAGGAGGTGGAACAGACCGACTCTGTCAGGTTTCCCGGCATGTATATCTCCAAGAACCTGACATGGACGCTGAACACCTCCAAACTGGTGAAAAGGGCCCATCAGAGGATGTTCTTCCTGGCTCCAGGACTTCTCAGACAGTTCTACAGGAGCGCCGTGGAGAGCATCCTCTGCCAGGGCTGTACAGTGAGGTTCAGCAGAGGAGAGGAGAGACCTGTCCCGGGCGGTGAAGACTGCGCAGAGGATTGTGGGAGCTGAGCTCCTGGACCTGGACGCGGTCTACAGAGAAAAGCACGGGTCATCAGCATAGACAGCAACCACCTGGACATTCCCTGTTTGGACAGGAGGTACGGGTTTTGAAAACAAGGACAAATATGGTGGTCCCCAAATAAAAACGTGTCTCAGTGTGTTTTGACTCTGACGCTCATTTTAACAATGTCTTTAATTTCACCCCGCCTGTTTCTTCATAAAGGAGAGAAATGCAATAAAAACTAGAAGGAGCTGCATTTCCAGAAGAACATACAGGTTGATGCTATATTGCTGAACGAAAATGAAACTTAAAGGGTAAGAATTGGTATATAAATAAAGAAATGATCAAAGTTGAGCATGAATAAAGTGAAAACAGCACAATAACAGAAAAGGTATGTTTGTGAAAAATGCCAGAGCCGGGTATCGAACCAGCGAGCTTCTGCACAAAGGATTCCTATGGATTACAATGGAGGCAAAAATCCTGGATTATCTGGAAAAGTTCAAGTATTTAAAGGAGCAAAAGTCACAGCTGGAAAAAATCTGAAAGAGCTGAACATTTGAATAGTTGAACGGTTGAAATAGATGAAAAACTGTAGAAGGAGTTAAGTGGCAAAAAATGGAGGAAGATACTAGAATAAAGAAAGAGAAACAGGAAAACTATGAGTGGAAGAATTTAAAATGTGTGTAAAAAGGGAGTCATTGAAGATGTTGACTATTTTGCACAAGAGGAAGAGGCTTATTACACTGACTAACAGTCGTCTGTTCTTTGACAGGAGTGATGAAGAGGGTCTGAACGTCTTCATTCAGTCACTGGCTGTGACATTTGAGTATCACAGGTAGGACCACCGCTCAGAACTGACTGTCAGAAAGGCCAAAATGTGTCAGCAGTTCATTGTATATAAAGTGTTGGAGGTTCCACATTTCTGGGTTTAAAACTGAACCGTGTGCTGCACCGTTGAACCAGATCACGGGGAACACGGTACCGCATAGCAGCGTGTTTACATCAAAGGTTTCAGACATGTGCTAAATCTAAGAAGGATTTACAACCGGTTGTTTTGTCACATGACATCAGACCAACTGCTTATTCTAAACCTGTTTTTTCTATTTTTTATCGTTTAATACACACAAATCATAACCAAAACAGATCTGTGACCTAAAAAGTGGAGCTTTGAGCCGAATCGCTGGGTCCCTGTTAAACGTACACAGCCTGTCTGTTCTGTCTTCAGGTCAGTGGAGTACCGCTTTAAAAGGAGACCCGCGCCTCCCCAGTGCACCTCCAAACGGCTGAAGAGCTCCAAACAGACCACTCCGGGTGGTCGCCTGCCAGAGGGCGGAGCTGTGAATCAGCCGCTGGGAAGTTCTAAACCTGGCACGCCCATCACCCAAGCTGAAGCTGACTCAGACCATTGGCAAGAGTGGGACCTGATAGATCTCATTGACAGCACGTCTGACGCCGAGGGGGCCTCGGAGACGGCAGGTTCTCACGCCGCAGGTCGCTCACGGGAAGTCTGTGGCTCAGCGGGCTGCGGCGGAGCGTCTGGGTCGGTCTTCCATCCTCCAGACGCCGCTCAGAAACCTAAACCTGTCCAGAATCTGTGCCCAGCGTGTTGTCGGCGTTATCGGACCCTAAGGAGACGCCGAGCGCCCATCAAGGACAAACTCCTGGACAACGGTGAGGACGTTCAGGCAGCTGGAAAGAAGTTGCATATAGAGGGGGGGTATTTGGCTGCTTTTCTGTTATTGGACAGTTGACCAACCCCTCACAAACTGCAGTCAATCAGGAAGAAACCTCCTCCTAACAGGGCTTCACGGTTTTTTTCTGCAGATCCCACCTCCCTGACATGTGACCAGTGGCTGCTGATCAAAAAACGGCGTCCCGGAAAGCCGACCCCCTCCAGGTTGTTGTTCCTGTGTGAGCAGAGCCCTGCTGCAGCCGGAGATGTATTCCTAACTCTGCGTGTGTCGTAGTCTGAGGCGTGAGCGTGGAAACGCACGGCTCCTCCCGCCGGGCAGAGAGCGCCGCGCGGCCGAACACGTGACCTGCTCAAGGCCGCACGTCTTCCTGCAGAGGTGAGGCCGCAGGCTGCAGGTTTCTGGGATGGTGTGTTCAGAACGGCTGACGTGGGTTTTGGTGTCAGGAACCTCAGACGCTGCTCCAGACTGTTAGCAAAGAGGGGAGGGGCTTCCCCGGCGGTTGTTGCTCGTCAGCAGCGGCTCCAGATGGACCGCCAGAGCCTGAACGTCTGGTAGGACACGCTCTGGAAAGGCTCTGCATGTTCTTCAGATTGTTCTGCTCCTGCAGCTCCACATTGTTTTTAATGTCATCGGTTAACTTCATACATTTCATTTAAATTATTATCATATGAAAAATATATGAATTCAAATGTTGTTGGCTGTATTTCAGTTTCCATATAAAGTTTGTTAATAACTGCTACTTTGGGTTTCGTCATTTCAAGGTAGTGAAACTTGAAGTCTTTTCCAGATTCCAGGATTATTGGATTTTCCGGAGGGAAGAGCCTGAAAACAAACTTTCAGCAGTTTTTTAAGATCCATAACGATGAACTTTGGCACATTTTTCACACGATGGAGGAAAACTAAGATTAAAATTCCTTTTCTGAGTATTTTCTGAGTATTCAAACCGTGAATCAGGAGCAGATAAAAAATGTTGATGGAAAAAGATGCTGGGCGGGGCCACAGGCTCCCAGCTCCGCCCCTTTCTGATCAGATCCATGAACGTCTTTGTTTTCCTGGTCTGAGCTGGAAGCTGGATCAGAACTGGACGGATGGATGGATCTGTAAACATCTAAAACATTGGTTACAGGAAGTGAGGGCGGGCTTACTTTGCTCCAACAAACCCCGCCCACACCTCGGTGAATTGCTAATGAACTCCTGCTGCTCTGCAGAAACTATGTCCTAGAAAATGGCAGGTTTTTGATTTTGGCAAAAAGCGGCAAAATCCTAATTAAAAAACCACTGTGAACACTCTGACAATGGATTAAGAGATGATCCATTCTGACCATGTTGTTTACGCTATTTCAGTAATGTGCAATTCAAAGACCTGTAGTAAATTTCAATAAGTAGCAACATGAAATTCTCTGTGAACCAGGGAAACCCCGCCTCTCTCCGCTCCTATGAGTCTTATAACCAAATGCTGTTTTTGAAAATTAAGATATAAAGTCATTATACTTTAATAACTAAGTTATTTCAGCTGTAGCACGGAGGTGGAGCTTGTTGGATTTTGTTTGAGAGTAGTAAGGGTTCCGTCCATCCATCCATCCAACTTCCTCCACTTATCCCAGACCTGGTCTTCGGGGCAGCAGTCTAACCAAAGATGCCCAGAATTGCCTCACCCCGGCCACTTCTTCCAGCTCCTTTGGGGGGGCCCCTGAGGCGTTCCCAGGCCAGCAGAGAGACCTAGTCTCTCCAGCGTATCCTGGGTCTTCCCCTGGGCCGCAGAGGCACCCGCCTTGGACTGCCATCCAAGCCACGTTGCACCGGCCCCTTTTGAGGTCTCCTACGGGTGGTGGGCCCATGGGATAGTGGTCCCATGTCGTTCCTTTGGTCTGAGCCAGACCTTGGCCCATGGGGAGAGTCCCGGTCACCGGGCGCTCACCTACGAGCCCCAACCCCTGGCCTGGCTCCAGAGTGGGGCCTCGGTGACGCCAATCCGGGCAACATAGTTGGATCCTTGCTTGTTCTTTTCATCAGGGGGTTCTGAACCGCTCTTTGTTTGACTCTTCACCCAGGACCAGTCTGCCATGGAAGACCCCACCAGGGGCCTAAGCCCCAGAGAGCTTAGCTCCTGGGATCACTCCAGCTCTCAGACGTTAAGGTGACGGTTCATGGGGGACAGTACAGGTTTCAGTTTAATCAGGTTTTTAGTTATTTTTTTCCAAACACTTTAGTAGAGGAATTGTGCATCTACATAACAGAATGTGGAGAAACGAGATCAGAGCCACGCCATAACTGATGGACGAGCCAGCAGCTCCGTCCTGAGCGGCTCCCATTGAAAGTTGTTGCCTCTGCAGAAATGTTAGAGAGGAAGGCTGAGATCTGCATGTCGAGGGGGAAATGATAGATGAAGCTCAGGATCATTTGCATGTCAATGAAATGAGTCGGCAGAAGATTTGTCTCATTTTATCCATGCAGAGTCTTTCCAGGAGCTCCTGGCAGACGCTGGAACAAAGACGCCACATTTCAGAAACCTCAGCTATGTCCACATTAATGCTACTTTCCTATTTTAACCAGAGACTCAAGAGCTTCACTCAGGATGTCTGTTTTCTCATTAAACCCAAACTTTATTTATTTATATAGCGCCTTTCATGTCAGTTAAAAACACAAAGCGCTCAATATAAAAGCAGATAAAACAGTCATAAAAACTGAAAATTGTTAAAAACAGCAAACAAGGGACAATCACACAAAGATGGGGACCCCCCACCAACCCACCCACACCCCACCAACCCAGTTCCCCCAGTAGAACCCTGAACAAACAAAGAACTGCAGCTTAATGAAGGTCTGGCCTGGTTCTGCTGTGAGGAAACGATATCATTGGGATCCATTTATTCCAAGGCACAGCCCGACCACAGGGTCACTACCACAGCGCCCGCCCCCCCCAGCACAGAGCAGCCCAGGGCCCCCTCCATGGCTATTAGACCACAGAGCGGGACCCCAGCCCGCCCAACCAGACCGGGCACCGCAGCAACAGCACCCCCTACAGGTCAAGCTGGTGGTGCCCCAGAACAATGGATTAGAGCTGGACAACCTAATAATCATAATCCAGAAGTACTGAACAGGAGATTCTGTGCAGCCTGACGTTGTATCCTTGTTTTTGTCTGTAGGCTGTAACAACAGGCCCATCTGGATCCTGAGAGCGTCCTTGTCACAGGGTGGCTATAGTCTATTAGAAGGTTTCATCTGAGAGGACGGAGCTTTGACGTCTCTGTGAGGGTAGAAAGTAATACCAGTTCTACACGTGACTTTTTAATGTTAACAATTGAAAATGAAAAAAAAATGCAGTTCACATCAATATTAATGATTACAACTGTGAAACCATGCATCCACCCGTCCGTTCGTCCCTGTCTCTGTCTCTCTCTCTCTGTCTCTCTATGTCTCTCTATCTATCCATCCATCCATCTTCTAAACCTGCTGAGTCCTACTTGGGGACACCGGGCTGCTGGAGCCTATCCTATCTCTGAAATGTTCTCACAGGTTTATGTGTGAAACATGTTTTTGTTCCACGTTACAGTTTTTCTCAGTGGCTTTAGTACAATTCTCAGATCAGAATTGAAGTTTGCAAATTCGTGTGTGCATTTCTCAAAACAATTTGTACAAACAGCAAAACACTATGGATTTTTTGCAAAAGCCTGCAACTTGCTCAAAATCTTTAGTTCATCTCTCCAAACTAAGTCTTTATGTCATTGAACATGTCAGTGCCATCAGAATGTCAAGTCCTTGTGTCATTGTCTACAAACAAGACAGTCAAATGACTTAGTCATGGTGTCAATATAACTGTGTACTTTAGAGGGAGGTTCTGATGGAAACTATGGCTAAAGTTCCTACACCTCTTGTCGTTCCTGTATGTTAGACCACAAATTCTCATCCACATCACAGTGAATATCCTCTCTTGCAATGCAGCGAAATATGTTTGTCAGATTATGACAACTTGGTCAACCATTTTGCAGTTAATGACTTATAAGATGAACTAATGAATAGGTGTTTTGAGGAGGAAGACTATTGCACAGTGAACCATATAATATTTAGATCAACAGGACATAAACAATTGATAATGTAGCAAAGAGCAGAGAATTGTACATAATCATTTGCATGGATGTACCAAAGCGATTGAACTTGTTCAAAGAAGTGAGTAACTGCTTATATGATGTGCAGAAGTGACATCATGATGTGAAGATTGAACAAATAGTTTTGGGAATTTCATTCTGATCTGAGAATTGTACTAAAGCGACTCAGAAAAACTGTAAGCCAGTAGGGATGTGATGGTGAAGTGTTCTGATGTGATCAACCAAATGGAGAACAGCTCAGAACCGCCTGGCATCTATTGAGGTTTGATGAGAACTGGGTGGATTTGTGAAGACACAGAGGAAGAGAGAGAGCATTTCCTCTATGCTGCACAGGTTGTCCTGCTGTCTTCTGGTGTGTTTGGGGCCCCTCACACCAGAGGAAGCGGTTTTCCACAAGTGGAGCTGCACGCTGATGACATCTTTCTGTGTGTTCACCACTTGTTTCTGGGACGGCGCTGCTCACAGTCAGGTGTGGCGGGGGAACCAGCAGCAGGTTGTACCACAGCCAGAAGATCCCTGAGGGTCTCTGAGCCGGATAGAAACCCACACCGCCTCTGACGGCGCTGTGAGATGAAAAAAGACCCTGACTAACACGGCAACAACCTTTCTACTGTCACTCTGGGCCACAGGAGAGCCTCCTAAAGGAATTCTTAGGAAGTTATCAAAGGTATTTCAGAAAAACTTTCACAAGTTTTGGAGGACAGAAAAAGTAGAATAAACCAGAAGTGCATCTTTGTATTTACCAAAAACGGATTGAATATCACCATCGGCTGTGAGGCTAATAATTTAGTTAACCGAACACGGTTTTATAAAATCCATCATTTACACATTTGGATTTAAAATGACATGAGAAGGACTGGAGCACACGGCTCAGTACCAAACAGGAGATCCACTTCTCTGCTGCTTCACTGTGGTTTTCTCTGACATGATGGACCAACTTAATATCTGTAACTTATTGTGGGTGATATAATAACTACATGAGTGTGTCTCCTATGGTCTGAATTACGTAAAGGTTTCCTTTGATATTCCTAGTAATGAAGGAGTAGAAATACATTTTCATTGGTTTGATTCTTATTACCCAGAAAATGAGGAGAGTAACCAAAGATCGCCCAAATACCAAACATGGGCGTCTCAATGGTGAGTATTTCCACCGCAGTGACAGCTCGACCTCTGCGTCTCCGGCTCCTCGCTGACCTCATGATGCCGCTCTGAGGCGTTCCACGCTTCCACAAGTTCTGCATGAGGTTCTGGAGGATGGGCGGAAGGATGGATGGGTGGGTGGATAAATAAATTGATGTATGGGTGGGTAGATAGATGGATGCGGTGGATCTGGGCTTTTATTTTGTTGGCCGCGGCGGAAGTGCTGCTCTCTTCTCTGCGCGTCTTGACGCGCGGCGGAGTGAGGCGGAGGAGGGAGGCAGAGTTGAGGATCGGTGTGGATCGGGAGGACAGCCGGCGCGACCCACAGGGATGTACAGTAAACACAGGCAGAAAAATGCCCCCCTGTCGCCGGCTACATGCGGACGGCTGCTGGTTTTCCTGTGTCTTGTCTTGCTGAACGGCACTCCGGACAGCGCTCGTGGAGAACCCGCAGAAGCAGGTAAAAAAAAAAGCAGCAGCCGTTCTCAGAAAGTTCTTGTGTGTCTGAATGTTCTGCAGGAATCAGAAAACCTCCCAAATCCCGCGTGAGCGGAATGTTTTTACGCGCGTCCACGCGCCACTTTTCTTTGGCGTCTTTCCTCAGACGGACAGCGGGCCCGCGCGCCAAGTTCACGTCTTCGCCACTAAAAATGTGATTATGACGCGGCCAGACACGACTGACCCGGACGGAGACAGACGGCTCGGTTTCACGCAGCACCTTTCAGCCCGGCGCGTGTCCGCCTTCTCCACGTCTGTTCTGTCTGAGAAAGAGGCTCAGAAACTGTTTCTGTTCGGGTTCGGCTCGTGGTTCCCCTAGTTTCTTTGTTCTGCTGGGATGTTCCGAATGGCTTTGGCAGCTGGAGCGCGGATCCAGCCCCGGTCTGTGCGCGGTGGCCATAAAAGGCAGAGTTTGGAGAAGTGCGGTCGGAGGAGCAGCCCCGGTCCAGCCCACATCACCACGTCCATCATCACATGGGTCTGGACTCCCGAACCGGCCTCAAACTCGCCTTTGTCTGCTTTATGTGGAGGAAAAGACGCGGAGACTTTGGGGTTTGAACGTTTGACTCTGTTCTCAGTGCGCGCCGGAACCCGCCTCAGCCTTTGCGGTCATGCGCGTGGAGCTTCCACATCAACTCCGACAATATGTCCATTGAGAGAGTTAACGTGGTTACTGTCATGCGTGGAGCCGATGCGGACCTCGCCTCCAAAGCACGTGATGTCTGTTCTGGGAGGAAAACCCCCGATGCTGAATGAACAGAACATGAAGTTTGGACCTAAACTTTGAATCTTTACCTTATCAATGCTGTCCAGTGTTTCGGTGGAATCAGAGACTTTTTTTGTTGAATGATTTTTTAACTGTCAGACCAGGGGGGGGGGGGGGGGCAGATGAGAAGCAGATGCGTGGAGTGTTTAGGTCATCCATCCACCTCATGACAGAAAGAAATGACCTGAAATTTGGACCAAAAACATGCTTTAACTTTGA
>CM074505.1:15416120-15457723 GCA_037389245.1 Oryzias sinensis | reverse complement strand
AGGGTCGGGCCAACACAGCAATCGGCGCCAGGGGGTAGAGGCACGTTATTAAGCTGTGCCAAATTGTGTAGCACAGCACATCCCAGCACGATGTGGCACACACTGTCACTTTCACGTGTTTCTTCCATCTGCCGACGGTGTCGCCGTTTCTCATTTCACCCGTTTTTGTGCGTACGCCTGGGTCAGAGCTTGCGTGGAGGACCGCACATTTTCCCGTCAAGTTTGCTTTTTATAAATCTCAACTATTGCGTAGAGAGTGGCGTACACCTTCTTTTGTGCGTACGCAACGTTTATAAATGAGGCCCCTGGTCTTTGGAGGAAGAAAGGATTCAAGTGAACATCTGCAGGGACACCAACGGCTTAATCAACGGCTGCAGAGATCCTGCAAACCACCCATCAATAAATAAAACTTCAATAAATCGTAATTCAAACAAATGAGCTTCCAGACATTTGGAACGTTATCAATAAACATTCAGCTCACCTGTTCAACTAAGTTTAGTTGGTCTGCTCTGCTGCTGTGCGGCGTTCACCTGCTGCTCTGTATGCTCAGTACAAATTAGCTACGAGCCCGATTTAAAAAATGGGTCTGGAGCCTTTTCTTAAAAGCGTTAATGCTCTCTGCGGCTCTCAGGTCCTCTGGCAGACTGTTCCATAAACGGGGGCCATAGGGCTGAAAAGATGCTTCTCCGTAGGTTTTGGTTTCACCACAGGAATGGTTAACAGACCAGAGGATCTCAGGGTCCACGAGGGTTCATATTTTACTAAAAGATCTGATAAATAAGAAGGCAGAAGACCGTCAAGACGTTTAAAAATCAATCCTGAAGCAAATGGGGAGCCAATGCAGGGATTTTAAAACTGTAGGGATGTGAGCCCCCCTCCTGGTCTTTGTGAGAACTCATACAGCAGAGTTCTGAAGGTTCTTCATGTTAGTTTTTGGACGACCAGCAAGCAGGGCGTTATAATATGAATTTTATTGATAAGGAAAGCATGCGTCAGTATCTCCATTTTGGATGAGAGAAAGTGGGCGGACCCTCACCAGATATCTAAGATAATAAAAACCAGTTTTAATCTCATGTGTTATATGTGGGATAAAAGTCAGCTTAGAGTGGAAGATGACACCCAGGTTCCTGACTGTTTCTGAACGACTAAATGAAAGTTCCTGTAGCTTCAGAAACATTTCTCTCTCTTGGCTTCAGGACCGATAACCATAATCATTGCATGTTGGATGACCTGCTGTTGTTCTGTGGCTGGAGCGTCTCCTGAAGCTGAAGCTGGGCCCGTTTCCATGCAGGCGTAGAGAAGGTCCACTTTCCTCTGCATGCTGGCGTCTAACCAACACCAGAGGGCACTTTAAGCCTGATTACAGAAGATCCTGATCCTTTCTGTTCTTCTGCCATGGAACCAACAACACAGCGTTTTTGCATTTTAAACCAATTCATTTGATTACCAATTGTACACTCATATAGAAGCCTTTTTGGTTGTGTGTTACCTTTAGCGTCTGCTGTGTGTGTGATGAGAATTATTCCAAAAAAGTTCATAGAAGCAGGTTGTTGCTGGAAAAAAGGCCCAGATCCTTCCGTTTACACCGACTGATGGCTGCTGTTTTGGTTTGTGCCCTTCAGGATAAAAGTGACATTTTGCTAACATCCGTCGATCTTCTACAACTGCTTGATCCCGTGCACGGCTGCAGGGATGCTGGAGCCTATCCCAGCCACTGAGGGGGAAGGCGGGGTCACCTGAACAACGTCACATAAAAATAGACAACCGCACACCTTGAAAGGTTAATTTTGGAGTCATCCATTCATTAAAAAATGGTTTGAGACGGTTTTAGAACACACACTCACACACACACACATGCACTGTGATGGTTTGGGAGGGCCCCGTCCCTCTGTCGCCCTCTTCTGGTCATTTCTGCCAGATTCGGATTGTCTCCACAGATGAGAAGGATTACAGGTGGGTACTTCTGACTCACCACAGTCCACAGTCCTTCCAGTCTTGGGTGGTGCAGCTCCCGTACCACACCGTAGCACTCAGAGGATGCTCACTGTGGTGGCTCTGTAGAAGAAGTGGAGATGAGACTCCAGTCCTTTTAAGCTCTCTGAGGAAGAAGAGTCTCTGTTGAGCCTTCTTCACCAGGTGGGATGTGTGCAATAGCAGTGGCTGGGATAGGCTCCAGCAACCCCAGGACTCCATAAAGGGATTCAGGGGTTCCACCTGAGTTCAGAACATGGATGGATGGCCAGGATCGTTGTAACAAATCTATTGTGATTTAAGCGTTGGATGTTCATGTTGCTCATTAACACGTCACGTTCTGCAGAAAAGGCAGACGGGAACAACGACACAAGAAGATCCAAAGGAAATGTTTGCTGTTTTCACCAACGCACACGTTTGACCAGTGGAGCAGAAAAGCGAACACACAAACGAGTGTAAACTGAGCGGCGCGGTCGATGACATCACTGAGAGGAATGGCAGCATTACAGGTCACATCTGGCTGCAGTTTTCTGGTTTCCACTTCTGAAGCTTCTGTCACTCAGTGTTTCCTTCCTGCTGACAACATCAACCACGAGACCGTTTAAAGAACAAAGGATCCTCCCAGAATCCTTGCTGACGGACGGACTCCCTGTTTGATGAAACTCAACACTCCAGATGGGCTGCAGGCGTAAAGACAGCACCTCAGAGCTCCCAGGACCCAGGGTCCAGAAAAAACACAGAAACTCCAGGAACCACTGTGGAGGACACAACCGTATGGATGCCCAACACTTCTAACAGGTTTGCATCCATGTGCAGCCGTTCTGTTATCAAACACAGTTTGAAATACTCTTTTTCAAATTCTACTTCACACTTTTCCCACACTTTGTGCTGATCTTTTGGGAAGATATTTTAAAGTCTCTCTTTGTTGTGGTTCTGGATTCACAGCTGCTCACCTGATCGTGGGATTCAAGGGTTGGTAAAAATCCAGAATCAGGATCATCTGTCACGGTTCACTGTTTCATTAAAACAACCCCTCCTCATAAACAACCCATGGCTGATTTCAGCGTGGAAACATGCTGGGAGGACACATGATGGGAGGCGTAACCGCACCAGTGGGAGGGGGTGCTGTTCAGTGAGCTGGTCGGGAAATTTGTCTGGATCTTCTGACAGACTCGGCTGCAGAGAGGGAGAACACAGAAAAGTGATGCTGCAGTTTTACGGGCAGTCTGTGGCAAACACAGCAGACGTGCAGAAACGATCATGCTTGTAGTAGAAAGGACAGCAGCGACTAAAGCTGGACGCCACCACGTAAACCAACTTTCAGAACCTTCGTGGTTAAGAAACAATCATTCTGTTTATTTATACTGAAAAATATTTTGTTGAGGAAATCAGACAATGTTGACTGTTCCCTTTCTTTATTTAAGTTACCAAAATAAAAGCAGTATGGGTTTGTTTGGGTAAAAGCAGCGTATTTATGAGTTACAGTTGCAGTGCTTCACATTGTGATCATTAAATAAATATTGCAATAAAAGACGTATTAATATTCAGGCACAGTTTTTTCTAAGTCATACTTTTTCAAAAAGAAATAAAATGTGTTCTGGTACAATATCGGTTAACGTGAGACTCTCGCCAATGCAAACCCATAATCTGTGCACAGCGATGAACGCAAGAAAATCTCATGAGTGACGTAGATCACGCATGGATCATGAAAGACCGACATTTCATACGTGGGAATGTGATAAACGTACCACGTGGCTGCGAGACACGGCCTTAAATCTAAGGAAGCGATTCTGTAGCGTCATTAAAAATAAAAGTCAAAACCAGAAATGCTTTTCCATTTTCTAAATGAAGCTGCATTTTTTACTTAAAATGAAAAAAGAAAAAGCAATCTGCCAAACGGCTGTTTCATTTTCTTCTTCAACATTGATTATTCTGTCACTTCATTACAATGATAGTGAAATTTGTTTTTGACATTTCATTTTCAAATAGATCTCTGGTAAATGTGTAGCAAAATTCATTTAGAAATGTCTAATTTTACCATTAAAATGGATTAACAGAAATGCTTTTTCATTTTCAAATGACTCAAAAATCAAATTTAATATCAAATGCTTTTTCATTTTCTACTTAAAAGCCGCGTATTCTGTGTCATAATTAAAACGAAAATGCATTTTCACATTCACATCCACCCTGTGAAAACTGTTGCATATTCATTAGCATTTCCAGAGGGAAGGGGGGCGATGACTTTTATTTTAAATGATGCTACACAAATGCCTCCATAAAACATCTTCAAACGGATGTTGCTGCTTCACTCTACAGATTTCCAAACAGCAACAGGAAAATCCATTCAAGAGGTTTTTATGTTAACGCTCATCACTGCACACTTTCAAATCTTTGTTCCAGTTCTGGACTGAATGTTTTCTATCATTCCAGTCATGTCCTGTACCCTGCAGGCTCCATGACTTTGCTCCTGAAAGGTTAAATCCAGCAGGAATCCTGCAACCCCTTCATTCTCCAAACTACAAATAAAGGCTTTCAGAGGTTTGCAAAGACATGCATAGAACAGCATTTCCATTTTGATTCTGTCTGCAAATGCTCCATCTATTAGAAGTTAACAGCAATCATGACCAGATAAGATGCAGAGCTTTTTTTATTTAAACTGCATTTTTCCTCAAACATGAAAGTTGACTTGATGAAATTCCATTTCTTATTATTGTTACACCGGCAGAAGGCCTTCAAACCTCCACAGATTAAAGCGGAGCAGAAGCTTGTTTGGGCATAGAAAGCCTCGCTCACATCTATAAAGCCCCTCATTGCTGGAGGAGATGCAGAGCTGGGGGAGCGGGGGCTGTTTTCCCCCTTCAACTCTCACCTCAGAGCAGCTTAAAGCCTGGTACGGAGCACAAAAGAACAGCAGAACTCGCTGAACACTTCTTTAAAAGCTTGCTTACAACATCTGAAAGCAAGGAAAGAAAAGTTCCTCATCAAGAGTATCTAAGCTAGCGATGAATAAAATGAACGTATTGCTGAGAAGACACCTGAGAAGCAGAAGAACCAGAACTGAAAGTACCCGAAGTACAAAGCAGAACTTCAATTTCTCCAAACTTTTATCAAGATGTCAAATGTTTTAGCTGCATTTCGTTAACTTTGGTTTGTTGTGAAAAACTCTCTGTGCAGAAAATGAGGTTTCATGACAACATTGAGTCTGCGGTTCACATGGGATTTGAATGCTGGTGCGGTTGGGTCCTGGGCTCTTCCTAATGCCAGACCACACTGGACCTCATGTGGCTGGATGGTGTCAGCAGTTTTCTGCTAGCTAGACGAAGGTTTTGATGGAATGGAACGGCCCCACCGTTCCCCAGACCTGAATCTGGGACATCGCGTCTCGCCAGGTTGCCCCACAGACTCTCATCGCTGCTCTGGTCCAGGTGTGGCAGGAGATCCCCCAGGGGACCATCCGCCGCCTCATCAGAAGCAAAGTCATACGGGCACGTGGAGGCCACGCCCACTCCTGAGCCTCATTCTGACTCATTTCAAAAACGTTACATCCAAGTTGGATCAACCTGAAGTGAGTTTTTTCACTGTGAGTATGATTCCACATCCAGACCTCCACAGGCCAATACATTTAACTTGCATTGATCCTGTTGTGTGGTTGTGTTGTCAGCACATGCAGGTCTGTAAGAATGAAGCATTCATAAAGAATATTTCATCAGATTCAGGACCTGTTTGCTGGTGTTCCCTTCAGTGTTGTGAGCAGTGCTTGTATGTTTCCCTGCTTAGCTCCCCTCATCAAGCTGCTGCTGAAACTTTGAACCCTGAAACCGAGAAGCAAAAACTGACAGAACAAAAGCAGACAGCAGTACTGTGATGATGAAGTTAGAAGCAGCTCAACCACTAGAGATGGTATTCTTGTTAAGATGATTTTCATTTGTTTTTCAGTGAAATCCGTGACAGCTGATTGGCTGTGGCGACCCCTAACAGCAACAACAAATGTTGCTTTTCAATAAACACCATCTATAGAAAGTTGATGAACTGGAGCACTCTGCAGAATAAATAGACTTGCTGCAGTCAGTCTTTGGGTAAATTACCGAAAGCCCAAGGCGTTTTACAGTCACATTCACCCATCACACACCGCGGCTCCGCTGCCAAACACTGGCATCAACCTTCCACCAGGTGGGGTTCAGTGTCTTGGCCCAAGGACACTTTGGCACATGGGCAGGCCAGAATCGAACCTGTAATCATCCAATCAGAGGTTAACCGCCCTACCACTGCACCACGGCAGTAATTCATTTTTGTTGTGCAACATAAAAATCTTATTTATGTATTTTTGCTCCAATAAAATGTCAACAGTTATCACCAGAACAGTTTCTGTACAGTTTCAGGGTCATTGTGGAGTTATTGTGTTATACAATTAAAGAATATCTCTAAAAGAAAATAAATACCAGGGGTTGTACTAAAAAATGGAATTCAAGTATTAGGCAAAAAAAAAATCACATTGGGCGGGGCCAAAGTCTCCAAGCCCCGCCCCTTTCTGACCTTCCACCTGCAGACCAACAGATCCATGAACATCTTTGTTTCCCTGGTCTGAGCTGGAATCTGGATCAGAACTGGACGGATGGATGGATCTGATACCTGATATAAGTTGGGGTGTGAGGGGCTGTGATCTAACAGGAGAGAACATTAACAAAGGGATTATAGGAAGTGGGGGCAGGCTTACTCAGTCCCATCACATTTTCATATTCCCTTTAGGTAGAGATGGCAGGAATGAAGCGAACCTGCCTTCTAAACACTGTATAGTGAATAGGACTGGTATAGAATATTGCAAATGAATGGCTATGAACACATTAAAGTAGCTCATCAAACATGTGTTTTGTTACAGAGGACGGGTAAAATAACAGTGAATTTGGGTACGGTAATGTGTGTTAAGATTAGACTGAATAAAAACATCAGGAGGTTTTGTTCTCAGGTGTGTTATGGCAAAAGGTGTTATAAGGCTACAAAATGCCTCCTCAAACGATCCCCAACAGATGTTTAAGGCAGTAAAACTCAATGCACTTTTGATCTTCTTTGAGCTCTGAAAGTTCAATCCTTCCTAGAAAAATAAATCCTGTTTTAAAGAAAGAAAACCAAACTTTATTGTCATAGTAGAGGAGACGTGCATGGATTTAAACGGTCAAAGGCAAATCAGGACACTACACAGTGTGCCGTGGGGGAAAAAACACTCAAAACAAAAACTGTGAACTGCGTTATAACGGCAGGGATCCAAAAGAACACGTTAGCTGAATTTGACCCAAAAAGGGCTTTTCTTTATATTCGTTGAAATAATAGATCTTTATAGTTTTAGCCACATCAGAACTTCCCCTTCAGACGTTTTGACCACACGAACAGTTTAAATTTAAAGTAGAATAAACTGTATTTTAAGGTCTTTAAACAAGAAGTTTTCTAGACAGTCCGCAGCGTGGCGGCACGCGCTGCAGGCGCGCGCGCGGGACGTCGCCCTCCATCCACGTTCCGATGACAGACAGACCGAACCGGAACCGTACAGCAAACATGTAAGTCTTTGCCCGTCGTTGGTGGTCCAGAAAGTTCGGAACCCCCGCAGAGACTGTTGTAAAGTCCTTTCCGAGCTTCGGTTCAGCTCGAAACTTTATTTTAAACAACTGCTGCTAGCTAAACTGTTATGGTGCTAGCTTAAACAGCCCGCCTCGTTTGTTCCGGTTCACCTTTGGGTGAATCATGTAAAACTCGGTTTTGTTGACTCGGTGTGGCATTAAAATGAAATAAGTAGCGCGTGGTCGTTGTTTAACATCTGGACTCCTTCCATCTGGACAGTAATTCAGAGCTAAAGCGGTTTCAGTCCAAATTATTGCTGTTCACATTCCACCACAAGCTAATTCTTGTATTCTTGACACTGTGACTGTGTATTTTTTTTTAAATGTGGTGGGTCTGTTTACTCCTTTTATACTGATTGGACCATGAATCTGTAATAAAATCTATCTAGCTATTGTGGATGGAGACTTTCATCATGTGGAGCTTAAGACAAATCTCCAAAGCTCCACAAATAAATACACTTCCCACAAGAGACGGGGATATTCTAGAATGGTGTACACAAGCATCAAGGGAGCCTACAAAGCTGCAGCAGCCCCCCACCTGGGTCTATCAGACCACATCTCTCTGCTAAGGACCCCATCCTACAGACCGGTGGGGTCCAGAGGCAGACCCACCAAAGACACTGTACAGGTGTGGAGTGAGGAGGCCACCGCATCTGGGATGTGCTTGCTGAGGGATCTGACCTGGAAGGCTACACGACTGCTGTACTCGATTACATCAAGCTCTGTGCAGAGGAAACGGTACCCATCAAAACCAGTAGGAACATTCCCCACCAGAAGCCCTGGCTTCATGGAACAGTACAGGCACTGCTAAAGGCCAGGACCACCGCCTACAGGTCAGGAAACCAGCTGGGAGACGGCACAGCCCGGAGGAATCTGATAAAGGGAATGAAGGAAGCCAAAGACAACTACAGACAACAGATAGAGGGACACTTTAGGGACAACGACCCCATGTGGAGAGGAATCAGGACACTAACTGCCAACAGCAGAACCACCACACAGGTCAGTCAGGACAGGGATCTCCCAGACACACCGAACCTCTTCTTTGCTCGCTATGACAAGCAGCAGGGAAGACCCCAGCCTGCTGGCAGGATGCTGCCTGTAGGGGGAGCCAGCACTCACGTTTGAGCAGCACCAGGTGAGATCCACTCTGAAAAAGATCAGCGCTGCAAAAGCAGCTGGACCGGACGGGGTCTATTGAAGTCCTGCGCTGACCAGCTGGATGGCGTGCTCACAGATATTTTCAGCCTCTCCTCTCCTTACAGCTGTCCACAGTCCCCACCTACCTCAAATCCACAACCATTGTTCCTGTGCCCAAAAAACCTGCTGTCACAACACTCAATGACTACCGTCCAGTTGCCCTCACCCCGGTGATAATGAAATGTTTTGAGAGGATCCTCTTAGAACATATCAAAGACAACATCCCCGCTAACTTTGATTTGCTTACCGGGCAAATAGATCTACAGAGGACGCCATTTCCACCACACAGCCCTGACCCACCTGGAGCAGCCAAACACCTACGTCAGGATGCTCATTGTGGACTTCAGCAGCACTGTCCAAACTCTCCAATCTCTGACTCTCAACCAGACTCTGTTCATGGATTATGGACTTCCAACAGGCCTCAGAATGTCAGGATGGGGAGGCTGACGTCTGACACCATAATCCTGAGCACAGGCACACCACAGGGCTGTGTGCTCAGTCCAGCCCTCTTCACACTCTTCACTCAGGACTCTGCTCCCATGCACTCTTCCAACACTAAAGTGAAATTTGCGGATGTCACTACAGACAATAACGAGAACTGGTACAGGCAGGAGATCCAACACTTGGAGGAGTGGTGTTCAACCAACGGTCTGGTCCTCAATCCCACCAAAACCAAGGAGGTCATTATAGACTTCAGGAGGACCAGGAGAACAACTCAACCCCCACTCCACATCAGAGGTGAGGAGGTGGAACAGACCGACTCTGTCAGGTTTCCCGGCATGTATATCTCCAAGAACCTGACACGGACGCTGAACACCTCCAAACTGGTGAAAAGGGCCTATCAGAGGATGTTCTTCCTGGCTCCAGGACTTCTCAGACAGTTCTACAGGAGCGCCGTGGAGAGCATCCTCTGCCAGGGCTGTACAGTGAGGTTCAGCAGAGGAGAGGAGAGACCTGTCCCGGGTGGTGAAGACTGCGCAGAGGATTGTGGGAGCTGAGCTCCTGGACCTGGACCCGGTCTACAGAGAAAAGCACGGGTCATCAGCATGGACAGCAGCCACCTGGACATTCCCTGTTTGGACAGGAGGTACGGGTTTTGAAAACAAGGACAAATATGGTGGTCCCCAAATAAAAACGTGTCTCAGTGTGTTTTGACTCTGACGCTCATTTTAACAATGTCTTTAATTTCCCCCCGCCTGTTTCTTCATAAAGGAGAGAAATGCAATAAAAACTAGAAGGAGCTGCATTTCCAGAAGAAAATACAGGTTGATGCTATATTGCTGAACGAAAATGAAACTTAAAGGGTAAGAATTGGTATATAAATAAAGAAATGATCAAAGTTGAGCATGAATAAAGTGAAAACAGCACAATAACCGAAAAGATATGTTTGTGAAAAATGCCAGAGCCGGGTATCGAACCAGCGACCTTCTGCACAAAGGATTCCTATGGATTACAATGGAGGCAAAAATCCTGGACTATCTGGAAAAGTTCAAGTATTTAAAGGAGCAAAAGTCACAGCTGGAAAAAATCTGAAAGAGCTGAACATTTGAATAGTTGAACGGTTGAAATAGATGAAAAACTGTAGGAGTTAAGCAGCAAAAAATGGAGGAAGATACTAGAATAAAGAAAGAGAAACAGGAAAACTATGAGTTGAAAAATTTAAAATGTGTGTAAAAAGGGAGTCATTGAAGATGTTGACTATTTTGCACAAGAGGAAGAGGCTTATTACACTAACAGTCGTCTGTTCTTTGACAGGAGTGATGAAGAGGGTCTGAACGTCTTCATTCAGTCACTGGCTGTGACATTTGAGTATCACAGGTAGGACCACTGCTCAGAACTGACTGCCAGAAAGGCCAAAATGTGTCAGCAGTTCATTGTATATCAAGTGTTGGAGGTTCCACAATTCTGGGTTTAAAACTGAACCGTGTGCTGCACCGTCGAACCAGATCACGGGGAACACGGTACTGCATAGCAGCGTGTTTACATCAAAGGTTTCAGACATGTGCTAAATCTAAGAAGGATTTACAATCGGTTGTTTTGTCACATGACATCAGACCAACTGCTTATTCTAAACCTGGTTTTTCTATTTTTTTATTGTTAAATACACACAAATCATAACCAAAACAGATCTGTGACCTAAAAAGTGGAGCTTGTCTGTTCTGTCTTCAGGTCAGTGGAGTACCGCTTTAAAAGGAGACCCGCGCCTCCCCAGTGCACCTCCAAACGGCCTAAGAGCTCCAAACAGACCACTCCGGGTGGTCGCCTGCCAGAGGGCGGAGCTGTGAATCAGCCGCTGGGAAGTTCTAAACCTGGCACGCCCATCACCCAAGCTGAAGCTGACTCAGACCATTGGCAAGAGTGGGACCTGATAGATCTCATTGACAGCACGTCTGACGCCGAGGGGGCCTCGGAGACGGCAGGTTCTCACGCCGCAGGTCGCTCACGGGAAGTCTGTGGCTCAGCGGGCTGCGGCGGAGCGTCTGGGTCGGTCTTCCATCCTCCAGACGCCGCTCAGAAACCTAAACCTGTCCAGAATCTGTGCCCAGCGTGTTGTCGGCGTTATCGGACCGTAAGGAGACGCCGAGCGCCCATCAAGGACAAACTCCTGGACAACGGTGAGGACGTGCAGGCAGCTGGAAAGAAGTTGCATATAGAGGGGGGGTATTTGGCTGCTTTTCTGTTATTGAACAGTTGACCAACCCCTCACAAACTGCTGTCAATCAGAGGAAGAAACCTCCTCCTAACAGGGCTTCACGGTTTTTTTCTGCAGATCCCACCTCCCTGACATGTGACCAGTGGCTGCTGATCAAAAAACGGCGGCCCGGAAAGCCGACCCCCTCCAGGTTGTTGTTCATGTGTGAGCAGAGCCCTGCTGCAGCCGGAGATGTATTCCTAACTCTGCGTGTGTCATAGTCTGAGGCGTGGAGACGCACGGCTCCTCCCGCCGGGCAGAGAGCGCCGCGCGGCCGAACACGTGACCTGCTCAAGGCCGCACGTCTTCCTGCAGAGGTGAGGCCGCAGGCTGCAGGTTTCTGGGATGGTGTGTTCAGAACGGCTGACGTGGGTTTTGGTGTCAGGAACCTCAGACGCTGCTCCAGACTGTTAGCAAAGAGGGGAGGGGCTTCCCCGGCGGTTGTTGCTCGTCAGCAGCGGCTCCAGATGGACCGCCAAAGCCTGAACGTCTGGTAGGACACGCTCTGGAAAGGCTCTACATGTTCTTCAGATTGTTCTGCTCCTGCAGCTCCACATTGTTTTTAATGTCATCGGTTAACTTCATACATTTCATTTAAATTATTATCATATGAAAAATATATGAATTCAAATGTTGTTGGCTGTATTTCAGTTTCCATATAAAGTTTGTTAATAACTGCTACTTTGGGTTTCGTCATTTCAAGGTAGTGAAACTTGAAGTCTTTTCCAGATTCCAGGATTATTGGATTTTCCGGAGGGAAGAGCCTGAAAACAAACTTTCAGCAGTTTTTAAAGATCCATAACGATGAACTTTGGCACATTTTTCACACGATGGAGGAAAACTAAGATTAAAATTCCTTTTCTGAGTATTTTCTGAGTCAAACCGTGAATCAGGAGCAGATAAAAAATGTTGATGGAAAAAGATGCTGGGCGGGGCCACAGGCTCCCAGCTCCGCCCCTTTCTGATCAGATCCATGAACGTCTTTGTTTTCCTGGTCTGAGCTGGAATCTGGATCAGAACTGGATGGATGGATGGATCTGTAAACATCTAAAACATTGGTTACAGGAAGTGAGGGCGGGCTTACTTTGCTCCAACAAACCCCGCCCACACCTCGGTGAATTGCTAATGAACCCCTGCTGCTCTGCAGAAACTATGTCCTAGAAAACGGCAGGTTTTTGATTTTGGCAAAAAGCGGCAAAATCCTGATTAAAAAACCACTGTGAACACTCTGACAATGGATTAAGAGATGATCCATTCTGACCATGTTGTTTACGCTATTTCAGTAATGTGCAATTCAAAGACCTGTAGTAAATTTCAATAAGTAGCAACATGAAATTCTCTGTGAACCAGGGAAACCCCGCCTCTCTCCGCTCCTATGAGTCTTATAACCAAATGCTGTTTTTGAAAATTAAGATATAAAGTCATTATACTTTAATAACTAAGTTATTTCAGCTGTAGCACGGAGGTGGAGCTTGTTGGATTTTGTTTGAGAGTAGTAAGGGTTCCGTCCATCCATCCATCCAACTTCCTCCACTTATCCCAGACCTGGTCTTCGGGGCAGCAGTCTAACCAAAGATGCCCAGAATTGCCTCACCCCGGCCACTTCTTCCAGCTCCTTTGGGGGGGCCCCTGAGGCGTTCCCAGGCCAGCAGAGAGACCTAGTCTCTCCAGCGTATCCTGGGTCTTCCCCTGGGCCGCAGAGGCACCCGCCTTGGACTGCCATCCAAGCCACGTTGCACCGGCCCCTTTTGAGGTCTCCTACGGGTGGTGGGCCCATGGGATAGTGGTCCCATGTCGTTCCTTTGGTCTGAGCCAGACCTTGGCCCATGGGGAGAGTCCCGGTCACCAGGCGCTCACCTACGAGCCCCAACCCCTGGCCTGGCTCCAGAGTGGGGCCTCGGTGACGCCAATCCGGGCAACATAGTTGGATCCTTGCTTGTTCTTTTCATCAGGGGGTTCTGAACCGCTCTTTGTTTGACTCTTCACCCAGGACCAGTCTGCCATGGAAGACCCCACCAGGGGCCTAAGCCCCAGAGAGCTTAGCTCCTGGGATCACTCCAGCTCTCAGACGTTAAGGTGACGGTTCATGGGGGACAGTACAGGTTTCAGTTTAATCAGGTTTTTAGTTATTTTTTTCCAAACACTTTAGTAGAGGAATTGTGCATCTACATAACAGAATGTGGAGAAACGAGATCAGAGCCACGCCATAACTGATGGACGAGCCAGCAGCTCCGTCCTGAGCGGCTCCCATTGAAAGTTGTTGCCTCTGCAGAAATGTTAGAGAGGAAGGCTGAGATCTGCATGTCGAGGGGGAAATGATAGATGAAGCTCAGGATCATTTGCATGTCAATGAAATGAGTCGGCAGAAGATTTGTCTCATTTTATCCATGCAGAGTCTTTCCAGGAGCTCCTGGCTGACGCTGGAACAAAGACGCCACATTTCAGAAACCTCAGCTATGTCCACATTAATGCTACTTTCCTATTTTAACCAGAGACTCAAGAGCTTCACTCAGGATGTCTGTTTTCTCATTAAACTCAAACTTTAATTATTTATATAGCGCCTTTCATGTCAGTTAAAAACACAAAGTGCTTAACATAAAAGCAGATAAAACAGTCATAAAAACTGAAAATTGTTAAAAACAGCAAACAAAGGACAAGCACACAAAGATGGGACCCCACCAACCCACCCACACCCCGCTGACCCAGCTCCCCCAGTAGAACCCTGAACAAAGAAAGAACTGCAGCTTAAAGAAGTTCTGGCTCGGTTCTGCTGTGAGGAAACGATATGATGGGGATCCATTTATTCCAAGGCCCAGCCCGACCACAGGGGTCACCACCACAGCGCCCGCCCCCCCCCAGCACAGAGCAGCCCAGGGCCCCCTCCATGGCTATTAGACCACAGAGCGGGACCCCAGCCCGCCCCCCCACCCCCTACAGGTCAAGCTGGTGGTGCCCCAGAACAATGGATTAGAGCTGGACAACCTAATAATCATAATCCAGAAGTACTGAACAGGAGATTCTGTGCAGCCTGACGTTGTATCCTTGTTTTTGTCTGTAGGCTGTAACAACAGGCCCATCTGGACCCTGAGAGCGTCCTTGTCACAGGGTGGCTATAGTCTATTAGAAGGTTTCATCTGATAGGACGGAGCTTTGACGTCTCTGTGAGGGTAGAAAGTTATATCAGTTCTACACGTGACTTTTTAATGTTAACAATTGAAAATGAAAAAAAAATGCAGTTCACATCAATATTAATGATTACAACTGTGAAACCATGCATCCACCCGTCCGTTCGTCCCTCTGTCCGTCCGTCTGTCCGTCCATCCATCCACTCATCCGTCCGTCCCTGTCTCTGTCTCTCTCTCTCTGTCTCTCTATGTCTCTCTCTCTATCTATCCATCCATCCATCTTCTAAACCTGCTGAGTCCTACTTGGGGACACCGGGCTGCTGGAGCCTATCCTATCTCTAAAATGTTCTCACAGGTTTATGTGTGAAACATGTTTTTGTTCCACGTTACAGTTTTTCTCAGTGGCTTTAGTACAATTCTCAGATCAGAATTGAAGTTTGCAAATACGTGTGTGCATTTCTCAAAACAATTAGTACAAACAGCAAAACACTTTGGATTTCTTGCAAAAGCCTGCAACTTGCTCAAAATCTTTAGTTCATCTCTCCAAACTAAGTCTTTATGTCATTGAACATGTCAGTGCCATCAGAATGTCAAGTCCTTGTGTCATTGTCTACCAACAAGACAGTCAAATGACTCAGTCATGTTGTCAATATAACTGTGTACTTTAGAGGGAGGTTCTGATGGAAACTATGGCTAAAGTTCCTACACCTCGTGTCGTTCCTGTATGTTAGACCACAAATTCTCATCCACATCACAGTGAATATCCTCTCTTTCAATGCAGCGAAATATGTTTGTCAGATTATGACAACTTGGTCAACCATTTTGCAGTTAATGACTTATACGATGAACTAATGACTAAGAGTTTTGAGGAGGAAGACTATTGCACAGTGAACTAAATGATACATTTTGATCAACATGACATAAACAATTGATAATGTAGCAAAGAGCAGAGAATTGTACATAATCATTTGCATGGATGTACCAAAGCAATTGAACTTGTTCAAAGAAGTGAGAAACTGCTTATATGATGTGCACAAGTGACATCATGATGTGAAGATTGAACAAATAGTTTTGGGAATTTCATTCTGATCTGAGAATTGTACTAAAGCGACTCAGAAAAACTGTAAGCCAGTAGGGATGTGATGGTGAAGTGTTCTGATGTGATCAACCAAATGGAGAACAGCTCAGAACCTTCTGGCGTCTATTGAGGTTTGATGAGAACTGAGTGGATTTGTGAAGACACAGAGGAAGAGAGAGAGCATTTCCTCTATGCTGCACAGGTTGTCCTGCTGTTTTCTGGTGTGTTTGGGGCCCCACACACCAGAGGAAGCGGTTTTCCACAAGTGGAGCTGCACGCTGATGACATCTTTCTGTGTGTTCACTACTTGTTTCTGGGACGGCGCTGCTCACAGTCAGGTGTGGCGGGGGAACCAGCAGCAGGTTGTACCACAGCCAGAAGATCCCTGAGGGTCTCTGAGCCGGATAGAAACCCACACCGCCTCTGACGGCGCTGTGAGATGAAAAAGAACCTGACTAACACGGCAACAGCCTTTCTGCTGTCACTCTGTGCCACAGGAGAGCCTCCTAAAGGAATTCTTAGGAAGTTATCAAAGGTACTTCAGAAAACTTTCACAAGTTATGGAGGACAGAAAAAGTAGAATAAACCAGAACTGCATATTTATATTTACCAAAAACCTATTGAATATCACCATCGGCTGTGAGGCTAATAATTTAGTTAACCGAACACGGTTTTATAAAATCCATCATTTTCACATTTGGATTTAAAATGACATGAAAAGGACTGGAGCACACGGCTCAGTACCAAACAGGAGATCCACTTCTCTGACGCCTCACTGTGGTTTTCTCTGACATGATGGACCAACTTAATATCTGTAACTTATTGTGGGTGATATAATAACTACATGAGTGTGTTTCCTATGGTCTGAATTACGTAAAGGTTTCCTTTGATATTCCTAGTAATGAAGGAGTAGAAATACATTTTCATTGGTTTGATTCTTATTACCCAGAAAATGAGGAGAGTAACAAAGATCGTCCAAATACCAAACATGGGCGTCTCAATGGTGAGTATCAAAGTCAAAGTCAGCTTTATTGTCAAGTATGCTGCATCCGTAAGACATACAGCACAGATGAAACCGCTTTCCTCTCACCCCACAGTGCAAGCAGCATATAAAATAATAAATAAACGACTTAAAAAATGATAAAAAGACAGTAACAGTAAGAGGAATAACAGTAGTCTAAACAGTGCTAAAGAACAGTGGCATGGGTGTTCCACCGTTTGCTACAGTGACAGCTTGACCTCTGCGTCTCCGGCTCCTCGCTGACCTCATGATGCCGCTCTGAGGCGTTCCACGCTTCCAAAAGTTCTGCATGAGGTTCTGGAGGATGGGCGGAAGGATGGATGGGTGGGTGGATAAATAAATGGATGTATGGGTGGGTAGATGGATGGATGCGGTGGATCTGGGCTTTTATTTTGTCGGCCTTGGCGGAAGTGCTGCTCTCTTCTCTGCGCGTCTTGACGCGCGGCGGAGTGAGGCGGAGGAGGGAGGCAGAGTTGAGGATCGGGAGGACAGCCGGCGCGACCCACAGGGATGTACAGTAAACACAGGCAGAAAAATGCCCCCCTGTCGCCGGCTACATGCGGACGGCTGCTGGTTTTCCTGTGTCTTGTCTTGCTGAACGGCACTCCGGACAGCGCTCGTGGAGAACCCGCAGAAGCAGGTAAAAAAAAGCAGCAGCCGTTCTCAGAAAGTTCTTGTGTGTCTGGATGTTCTGCAGGAATCAGAAAACCTCCCAAATCCCGCGTGAGCGGAATGTTTTTACGCGCGTCCACGCGCCACTTTCCTCAGACGGACAGCGGGCCCGGCGCGCCAAGTTCACGTCTTCTCCACTAAAAATGTGATTGTGACGCGGCCAGACACGACTGACCCGGACGGAGACAGACGGCTCGGTTTCACGCAGCACCTTTCAGCCCGGCGCGTGTCCGCCTTCTCCACGTCTGTTCTGTCTGACAAAGAGGCTCAGAAACTGTTTCTGTTCGGGTTCGGCTCGTGGTTCCCCTAGTTTCTTTGTTCTGCTGGGATGTTCCGAATGGCTTTGGCAGCTGGAGCGCGGATCCAGCCCCGGTCTGTGCGCGGTGGCCATAAAAGGCAGAGTTTGGAGAAGTGCGGTCGGAGGAGCAGCCCCGATCCAGCCCACATCACCACGTCCATCATCACATGGGTCCGGACTCCCGAACCGGCCTCAAACTCGCCTGTTTATGTGGAGGAAAAGACGCGGAGACTTTGGGGTTTGAACGTTTGACTCTGTTCTCAGTGCGCGCCGGAACCCGCCTCAGCCTCTGCGGTCATGCGCGTGGAGCTTCCACATCAACTCTGACAATATGTCCATTGAGAGAGTTAACGTGGTTACTGTCATGCGTGGAGCCGATGCGGACCTCGCCTCCAAAGCACGTGATGTCTGTTCTGGGAGGAAAACCCCCGATGCTGAATGAACAGAACATGAAGTTTGGACCTAAACTTTGAATCTTTACCTTATCAATGCTGTCCAGTGTTTCGGTGGAATCAGAGACTTTTTTTGTTGAATGATTTTTTAACTGTCAGACCAGGGGGGGGGGGGGGGGGGCAGATGAGAAGCAGATGCGTGGAGTGTTTAGGTCATCCATCCACCTCATGACAGAAAGAAATGACCTGAAATTTGGACCAAAAACATGCTTTAACTTTGATTGCAAGTTAATATTCCTGGTTTTGTATTTTAGTGAGGGTTGATGTCCCTCAGGGGAAAAGAGAGAAATGCTGCGTTCATGTGGTGTTGGAATGATCGGGAAAATGCCTGTCCGACATGGAAACACAAATGTCAGAAAAACAACACATTTTCCAACAGCACATAAATGCAGAACACATTTCTGCACGGAAACAAAGGTTCATCTATTGGATACACACCAGAAAATAAAACCTTTAACCATTAGCAGTGTTAAATTGATTGACGGGACACATTTGGCCCCCGGCCGTAGTTTGCCCACCCATTTGTTAGACAGTGCCATCAGGCCTCTTCAATTCCATTCAATTCCATTTGATTTTACAGCCCAAAATCACAACAACAGTCGTCTTGATGGACTTCTTACCGGTAATTATAAAATACCCAAAGCTCTCTTGGGCGCTGCCTTTGTCCAGCTCATCACCAAGGTCTGGAAACACACTAGAGGTGTAGGGAAAAATATTCTGCGATATATAACGATAGTTCATTTGGTGATACTTGTATGGATTCCAAATGCTGCCAGGATGATATTTCTTTAATTATCTCTGAGCGTCCTTCAGCGTCTGACTCTTGTTTTCCACTACAACCTCCAACCACTAGTTGGCAGCAGAGAACATGGAGCCTCTATGAGCAGCTCTACACGCACTAAACAACAAGATCTGTAGTTCTGAGACATGAACTAGTTTTTACTTGGGATGGTCCTGAACAGAAACTCTGTTCCCTGTTGCTGCCAGAATCACATGAAAACACGGATTCTGGTTCTTTGGAGCTCCGATCAGAACCAGTGAAGCTCTGCAGCTGCACAGCGGCTGATGCACGGAGACACAATGCTGTCGGCAAAGCGGGTCAAAGTTCTGCAGAACCTCCCAGCAGTAGATTCTGATGGATCAGAGTGATGTGTCTCTGAAGAAAGGCCATCGCCGTGGCGATGAGCGGTGAAATCCGTGTTTCCTTCCACATGTGAGAAAGTGCAGCTGCAGAGCAGACGGTCATGGAAACGAAGCATCTGAGCCACATTGAAGCTCTTCATCCTGTCAGGCTGCCTCATCATCATCACTTTAACGTTTCTGGAAAGAATTAGTGTTTTTATCTTTATTTCTGAAGCACCGTTCAGACTCCTGAACCGTTTAAAAGTTCTGGAGAATCTACATTAATGTTGGAAATAAACAGAACTTTATTTCCTCGACCAGACTTACAGAACCTTAGTGGTTCAGAAACATTCATTCTGTTTATTTATACTGAAAATATTTTTTTGTGGAAATCTGACAATGTTGACTGTTCCCTTTCTGTGTTTAGGTTACCAAAATAAAAGCACTATGGATTTGGGTTAAAGCAGCTCATATATGAGCTACAGTTGCAGTTCTCAACATTGTGATCATTAAATAAAATAAATTTACCATTTAATTACAATAAAAGACGTATGAATATTCAGGTAGATCTTTTACTAAGTCATACTCTTTAGAAATAATGAAAATGTCTTTCTGTATCGTGATCCGTATCGCCAACTCACCCCTAAAACAAACCGAGCTAAACAAAATCATCACTAAGGTAACTAATGCATAACACAGCAGCATCTGTAAAGGGCGGCATGGTGGTGTAGTGGTTGATCTCAAACCCCAGCTGGGTTCTCTCTGTGTGGCGTTTGCATGTGTGGGGGTTTCAGCTCCCTCCCTCAGTCACCAATCGTTCACGGGTTAAGCGGCGATTCTAAATGACCTATAGGTGTGAATGTGCGTCTCTGTGACGGAGGGAAACCTGCCTGACAGCAGAACATTGATGGATGGATGGACGGCATCTGAAGAATGAAGCCAAAGTCAGATATTACAGACGCGTCAGTTCCAGTTTATTGATATGTGATTGCAGAGAAGGGCCCACAGACCTGCAGAGGGGCTGTGATGAAGAAAGAATCTGTAGATCCGTGTAGTTGACATGGACAGCAGTGGTCCTGCAGGTGTACCACAGGACGTTGCTGTTCTTCTGTCACAAATCCAAAATATTTCAAGTTTTTTTAAATGTTCCCTAGAAATGGAGGAAAGTAAAATCTGTCAAAATGAATGATATCATTTTAAAGTTGTCAAACCAATACATGAGATGGAAGGGAACGTCAGTCCATCTGTCAGACATGTATAAATAAAGGTCAGGGGTCAGGGGGCATGTAGGGACAGGTGTCGCTCTACCGCTCTGACGTCCCCCCCACACCAGCCGAGCCTCTGATACGTCCACGGCCCGCTGAGCTCCACGCCGCCAGGCCTGTTGGCAGCGGGACATCCAGTGAGTTTGGGGTGGGCGGGTGTTTCTGGGGAGTGGGGGCTGACAGCTGTGGGGGCGCAGATGCCTGACTTAGAAAAAGACACATTTGCATTGCTCACTCAGCCATGCAGCCCACCTTTACATACTTAGAAATGAAACTAGATGAAGTGAACGTTGATGGTCCCACCCACAGAAAACCCCGTCAAGTGCTCTTCTGTTAGTCATTGTCCATTAGTGCTCTGCTGTGTGTGTAGGTGAAGGCCACAGCACGGTTTCAGAGACACTTCTGCTTTTTACCAGAGGAAACCAACTCAGAACCGGACTTCCAGAGTCTTCTTTCTGTCCGTCTGTGTGGACTGCTTTGTTGATGTTGCTGAAGGGTGTTGGATGCGTCTGCGTCTTGTGGTTCGTGTCAGGTCAAATGTCAGACCACAGCTGTACTGTGGAGCGATGAGCAGAGTCGCTCCGTCTCTGGGGACACTCTGTGAAACCCTGATTACATGGGATGCTGGTGGTAGAGGCCGCATGCAGGTGTCCGTAGGGTTTTTGTCCGTTCTACTGCTGCACGTCTTCTGTCACATCGGGGTGTGAGAAATGACTGTTCTGTTTATGGTTAAGGTCATATCTATGCAGTTAGGACTGGTGTTTATGTGGATGTGGTTAAAGAGATAACTGAACATCGGGATGCAGACCATCATCCTCCTGACCAGCCCTGGTCAGTGACAGAGAGGAACGTTTTCAGTCTCTTTAGTTACAGATGACAGACGGTGGTCCACGCCGCATTGCTGGAGCTGGTCTGTCTGCATTACAGGCTCAGCAATGAAGCATCTCCGTCTCTTGGTGTCTCCATAAAGACACGTAGCCGTTTAACTGATCTCCACTTTCATGCTGCTGGGAGAAAAGAGGGATTCTCCCTCTCTGAGTGGTAATCTCAGACTCTGGGAATGAAAGTGAGTGAAGTGAGGCGACAAAAGCCTGAGGGATTTGTGGATATGGGATATAGAAAGTAAACCTTTTAGAGTGGTACTGAACATTCATGGGGAGAGTTCATGGCTGCACGCTTCTCCGTCTTCTCCGCCGTTTTTCCGTCACTGGACTTTGGAGGATGTGGTCTTTTTCAGCATTGTTGCTTTGGCGCCATGAAGGTGGACAATAGGAACAGCAGCAGCAGCAACGCGGCTTCTGCTGCCTTTGGATGAGCGTAGCTGCCTTTCCATTTACTGCACATTGGCTTTGCCATAATAAATACGCCTAATGGAAACACGAAATTAACTGATCAAAAATAAGTGTTTGTGCTTGGAGGAGGTTTTTGAGGCGTATGCTAAATATTTCTCTAAATATTTAAATAATGGAAACTCTTGGAATCAAATGAGTCATGTGACCAACAACCGATGGCGATGTGCTTCTTAGTAGGAACTGGCGGCCTTGACGCTGCACAGCGGGCGCCACCAGAGGTTCCACAGCGTCACACAACTCAATTGTTGAATCCACAGCTCCTCTGGAAAATCACCTTTTCCCAGAACGGTTTCATCCGTAGCCCCTCCCACGTGTACGGAGCTCGCCGCTCCACGGCCTGAAGAAGACACCGACGTCTCCTTTGATGGATGATGATGAGCGCTAGAGCCGTGGCAGAAATGTGGCTGGATCTGCTGTCAATCATCCGTCGCCGTGTTTTTTTGACATTTCTAGAATTTCGTATGCGTAATGGAAACTCAGCTGGTGATAAGTCATGGATTGTTGGGGAACGTGTCCCTCTGTGGGACCTTGACATGTTTAAGGCATGTTGACCATAAGACTTCACACATAGAGAACTGTGTCAGATCATCCACTTTGCCTCCAGCTCCATCTGAAGGCAGGATTCCTGATTTGACTTTAGCATAACTGCTGACACGGCGCTTTCCTCTTTGTGAGGCTTCAGGGTTTGAAATGTCTGTTTTCATTTGAACAGGAAAAGCTTAGTTCCTATTTTACCACAAACTCACTTCTTGTCATTAATTCAGTCTTAATTTTAGAAGTAAAAAGAAAAACTCTTTTGCATAACATTAAATTTAAATATTCCACAGATGTATCCATTTGTGTGAACAATTGGCTCCAGAAGTGATCAATGTGTGCTGTGATCTCACACTCTGATGAGGGTTTGGTCATGAATTGCTCCTTGGTTTGGTCGTTTGTGTTTTGTTCCTGCAGGCCGCTGTGGCTTCTTCCTGTCTCAGCTGCCTGCAGTCACTAGTTAGGAGTCTTTCTGAGTTCTGCACCGGTGCGTCTTATGCTCCCAGTTTGTCCTTAGATCGGTAAATGTTTTGGAACTACGGGATGTTGGCCACGTTTGAGTCCTGCATCTGGGTTTCAAACTGTTTGCCTAACCTTAACTGGTTTATAGTGAACCGGGCAATTAATAAGACCCGGATCTCCGTCCGTCCGTCCATCCGTCCAGTGAACCTGTTGAATCCTGTTCGGGGTATTCAGAGTCCACCCTGAACTCGTCATCAGTCTGTTGTAGGACCAGACACCCAAGCACACCCATGCGGGCGAGAAGGCTAACCACTCCACCATGCAGCCCAGGAACAAGCTCCAACATGAAGATGATCTGGTCTTGCTAATCCTTGGGATTTGTATCCTCACAAAGGATTGATAAATTAGGGTTAAATGGGTTCGTTAGAATGAGAAAGACGAGATCAAACAAAACAAAAAGGTCATTTTTCCCTTTTCTACATTTAGCATTTCAACAGGAAGTGTACACATTTAAAGCTCCTATATCCTACCATTTTATGCCATTCAGAGTAAATTAAATCCGTACTTTTGATAGTATATTATTTTTGGCACACTAAAGAATACTTTCTTTTAAGAAATATGAGTCATTTTGGCAGCCCTGGAGGTCAAAGGACGTGATCTCTGAAGCTCCGCCTTTCTCTCCTTGTGCATTTCATTCTTTATTTTCCGGTTTACGCTGTCTTTTAGAGCAGGTCTCATATCTCGGAGGCGTATATTCAGCGTTCATGTGGAAAAGCCTCATGACCACGTCTGTCTTCTGTCATGCTTGGAGCTTTAGACGACGTCTGAACGGTTCTACCACACGGATTCAGAGGAGATGCAGAACCTTCAGGAACCTGAACTGACAGATTTGTTCTGTACAAATAAATGTCTGAGGGAAACGGCTGCAACCTGCTACCAGCCTGCATAATTGATTACACGTGTTGATGAAGGCATTATGAATATATAATGGAGCATAATTCATTCCTAATTAACTGAAGGTAATTATGCAGCCATCCTGGAAACTCCAGCGCAGTTTGCAGACAGAAATGATTTTCTGTTTTTTAAATGCTACACTTTGATTCTGTACAGCAGCGGCTAATGTATCTGAAATGAATGCCGTCCATCCATCTTCTGATCCCTTTGGGGGTCATGGGGTTGCTGGAGCCTCCTGTGGGGTGAAGGCCGGACCCGTCCTGACCTGGTCATCCGTCTGTGGTGGGGGGCCCCCCTCCCTGGTAGAGCTGGGCGACGAGGCCAAAACATCAAATCTTAGATTGTTTTCATTCCAAAGTGGATTTTATTTTCTCCCTCCTGTACTTTCTTTAACAAAAATCACAAATAACAGAACAAATTTAACAAAAACATGTATGTCTGTTGGAAATATGCTGAAAACCCCAAAGTTTGTGATCTGTACAAATATGGCAGATCAGAGCAGCAGATGTGTTGTGAGCGACCGTTAGCTTCAGCATCAAATAGAGAAACGCTCCTCCCACTCCACAGTTTCTCCCACTTCTGCTGCTTCAACCTTCAACAAGGATTTTGCTGCGTTTGGTTCGAAGTTTAAAGTCACAACGGTTCATTTTTTACCGGTAGATGAAAAAGAAATCACATGTTTACCTGACAAATTATCCCAGTATTATTTTAAAAGACTATAGGTGTTATTTAAAAAAAAACAATATTATGTCATCTGCAAAGAGAAAGGACGTCACAACGTAATGAAAATATAAGATAAAGCATTTTAAGTGACTGATTTCTCTCTGCTTTTGCAGTTTTCACACGGTTTATGAAGTCTTTTCTTTTCTGTCACAAATAAGATGAAGGGTTTATTGCCATTTGTTTGTATAAAACAGGTACATTTGGAATTTGTCTTTGGCTGCTCTGAGGTCAGAATGACTTAAAGACGACAACAAAACACCAAAAACTGACAGCGTTCATAAATAACATGAGGAACAATAAAGTAAAAATAAAATAAAAATACTGCAAAAATAATATTTCAGACCTTTTCATGTCTTTGTCCTGTTTGTGGTTGTGCGACTAGCGGACAGTTGTGACCATGAAAGCACGTTGATTTTAAAGGGACATAACCTGGCTGGTTATAAGACAGAAGAAATGAGGAAAGCGTGTAGTCAGATGGCGTCCCGCTCTACCTAAATGCCCTGGAACTGTCAGGTGATTTCATGCTAAGACCTGCTGACTTTTTATACATTTGATTCAGCATATTCCTGATCTCTGCTGCATCATTTCATCTTTTCCGGCCCTAAAACGATGCTCTCACTGAGACGTTACCCACCTGCACCATCCAGCAGAAAGCATTGACGTGTGCGGGTCACTGCTCTCCGTTCTCATTCTGGCAGTCGTGTTACAGTTTAAGCTTTTCCGGGTTGATCATAAACAAAGAAAACTTGGTTTGAAGGGAGATGGGTCAGTACGAGTGCTTGGAGGAAGCATATGGAGGAGGAACCAGGCCGAGGCCCTGTAGGTTGGTGTGAATGTCTTGTTCTGAACGGTTGTTGAGAGTCTCAGCAGGACAGACTCCGGGGGTTCAAAGCCCAGGCAGGGGCAGTGGAAAGGGGGCACGCCTGCTTAGAAGAGCTGAGATGAAATGTGGCAGAAGTCCTGCTCCCCTCTGCTGAAGTGGAGATGGTCTGCGCTGAGGGGGCGTACCTGTCCAGGTAAACCACCGGGACTTTGTCCGATTCTGCGTACAGAGGCGGGTTTTAGTCTATTCAAAGGGAGCTGAGTTTTCATCAACACTAACCGCTGCGTCCTGCTGTGATGGCCTAAAGAGAACAGCAGAGGGACCGGACTCAAAAAGACGTTTAAACCAAAGAACGCTCCGATAAATGTCCATGAGGAGTCCGCTGACACGCCCACATGTGGCTAAGACGGGACTCTGGAAGCAGATGAATCCGTGATGCATGCAGTGCTGCAGGCATGGATGCTCATTTGTGTTATCGAGGGTGGGTGGAGCCGCTCAGTGTTCCTCCTCATCCTCAGATCCTGGATCTGCTGAAGCTCATTTTCATGAGCTTCGGCTCAGCGTTTTCCTGAGGCCTTTTGGGTTTGTGAAGGAGCTTCTGAAGGTGTTTTTTCTGCTACATCTTAGTTTAAATGTCTTCAAAAGGCTCAGTTGTTGTGTGATGAACTATATTCATCATAGTTTGGATAAACGCTGGTTCCTGAGTGTCTGACTTTGGTCTGAACGCTCACGTTTCCAGGTGGATTGGGACTCAGAGGTCATGTTTGTGTGGATTTAAAGGTTCACAGTCTAATCCCACACATCAAGGTGTTTGCTGCATGTTTGGATAAAGCTGAGATATAAAAATAGCAGTGAACTGGGGGTGAGGAGGCACGGGGCGTGACTGCAGAACCGGGTCAGGCTGTGGTCCAGCTGAAACTGCTGTTGACTCTCCATCCTCACATCAGTGAAGGTTTCCCTCCTCTCCTGCTTTGTGTCTGCAGGGTTACCCAATGGAAGGACAGTGACGGCACAGTGGCTCTCCCAAGACCAAACCCAGACGGCGGCGGCGACCACAACGCAGGTCAGAAACTTTGTCATCTACAGAGTTTACGCTGGGCCGGCCGCGCTTTTCCTCCGTTATGGAGAAGCATTGCTGCAGAACTGTGCATGAAATCACACCTGAACAACTAAAAACTAAGAATGCTGGTAGCACTCAGTAGTCGGTGGCATTATTGTCATGATCCTGAAAGAACGGGAAAGTATGGAGCCCCCGACCTGACATGAGTAAAATAAATAAACAAATAAATAAATAAATAAATAAATAAGTTTGTTCCCACGGAGTAAAAATTCACGTGAAAAGTCCTTCATAAACACAGATGGCTTTCTGCTTCCCCATGTAAAATTCTGATATACATTTATCCTGTTGTACTTGAATACACCTCAGTTACAGGGACACACTGATTGAACCAGATGCATGATGGGATATGTGTGATTCATCATGGGATTCATATGTAGCTAGAAGCCTTTGGATGCGAAGTGACTGTTAGCGAGTATGTTAATAAAAGACGAGTTACGTCACGGTGGTGCAGTGGTTAGCGCTCTAGCCTCACAGCAAGAAGGCCCCTGGTTCAAGTCCCGGCTGGGGGGCCTGAAATGGAACACCAATGGGGGGCCTTTCTGTGTGGAGTCCAAATTGTCCCTAGGTGTTAGTGTGACATGTGTGACCCTGCGACAGACTGGCAACCTGTCCAGGGCGTCCTTCGCCCATAAGTGGCCGGGATAGGCTCCAGCAGCCCCGTGACCCCGAAAGGGACAAACGGGAGAAGATGAATGAATGAGTGAATGAATGAGTGAATGAATGAATGAGTGAATGAATGAATGAATGAATGAATGAATGAATGAATGAATGAATGAGTTACATCAGAACATCCTGAAGATTATTATTTCTGTTGGACCCTGAAGTACAACATACCAGACGGAGAGCCGGTGTTGGATGGGGAAGCAGCCATAAGCAATCTTATGATATGTTTCTTATTTCCATCCAGACATAATCAATAGATCCTCTAGTTTGACTCTTGGTTTTATTTTCCCCTCTTGAACTAATGTGGTCAGGATGGAGAGCGTATCGGGATGTGAATGAACCAGACGTGGAGACGTGCTTCCAGAGGGTTCTGTAGAGCTTTTAACCCTTGTGCTGTCTTATGGGTCCAGATGACCCCACTCCCAACGTTCTCGTGCCTCGGTGGGAGTGGGGTCATCTGGACCCCACAAGAAAGAACAAGGGTTAATCTGCAGACATCCTGTGTGTCTTCCATGCATTGTGATGAGATACACAGACAGAAATCCAGGTATCGCTCACATCCGAGGTTATAAATGACTAATCATGTGAATTATTATTTTGTGGGAACAGTTTTTTTTTTTACCCATGTCAGGTTACGGGCTCCGTAGAAAGTGTTGGTGAAATGGTGAAAAGGAGGAGGCGCCCAGTCTGACTAAAACACAGTCTGATGGACACAGAAACCTGGACTTTAGCAGATTTCTGTCTTTCTGTTTTTCTCCATTCTGATCATCGGTTGCAGCACCTACAGCACCTGCAGCAAACCTTCTATAGTTCACTTGAGCGTTTTATCAGTTATTAACCTACAGATGCCTGCGTGGCTCCAGAAGAAGTCCTTTTCATTCCCCCATTGTTATTGCAGAACAACACAACCCTCATTGACATCTCTTTCTCCAGCTCACACACACACACACACACAGACACACACACACACGCACGCACGCACACACACACACACACACACATGATTTAAAGCAAAGGGAAAAGGTTTAGACGCGAGTAAAAATCCAAATGCAGGAGCAAACAAATGATAAACACATTGAAGCCCAGCGCTGCTCTTCCATTTTTGATTTCTTCATGTGTTACTGTTACGTACAGCACACCAGTTACAAGCACACACTAAACATGTTGTTACTACAGAGGGAACACATGAAAAAAAGTGAGGCTTAAAGTTATTATCAAGAGAAACTATTATGGCCATTATTATGGGGGGGGGGGGTCTTTACTACTTATAGAAACACTATTGTTAATGCAGAAAAATCAACATAACCACAAACCCAAAGCTTTCCTTCAATGATCTATTAGCTCCTGAATCTTTATTCTAGCATTTTGAAGTTCAGACAAACTTTGTTCTTCTTTTCCGTGACCCAGTTTCCGTCTGTTCAGAATGAATTTAGCGCTTCCAGCAGCAGAACAGCCGTCCTGCCGTGAAGCGTCCACGTTCCGCCTCTACAGCCTGGACACCTCTGGGTCGGTCTCAGCTGGGGTCACCAGAGCACCAACAAGTGGGAACTGAACGTGTCTTAATGCATAAATGATGTGACATTTGTTAGTGGGACTGGGGGCTTGTTTCACTGGAGGGAGTCTGCAAACCCACAGCTCTGGATCTTGAAAATCAGAGCTGAAGAAAGTTAGAATTGACGATGATGAAAGTAAGACAGCAGTTTTGTCTGTGGTGTGAATAAAGAAGCCTTTCTGTGGTCCATCGTAGCCACGATGCCGCAGAGGAGATCTTCGTCCGTCCCGGCGTTCTGTACACCCTGATGCAGGGACGGGCAATTCCAGGCCTCAAGGGCCGCGGCGTCTCCATGATTTCCAGATATCAAAGCCCTAATGTGGCTGATTACCTGGTTCAGGTGTGTCCAGCGAATCAGAACATGCCAGAGCAGAGTATGAAGGAATGATGCAGCCTCTGCAACACACAAAACAAGCTAACGTCATGGCAAAGGCTTTCAGGTCCTTAAACTACAACTATTTAGTGTTATTCACAAAGCTCTCTTCCTACTTTGAGTTGATTGTTATTTGAGGAGGAAAATTCTCAACTTGATATGGTTCAGTGTGAAAAATGCTCCCCTTAAAGATTGGGTTGACCCGTTCTGGCAGCAGCTACACTTGGAGTCATCGTGTGCTTTCATTGGCAGAAAAAATGGACTTTTATGTCTAAAGATGAGACAAATGTTGTGGATTGAGACTCAGTCGCTGTTTCACGTTTTCTCTGGCGTTTGCTTTGCTGTTGCAGAACTTAAATGTGAGAAAGCAGATCATGTGGGATCAGAGGGATTAGAGAGCAGCGAGGCAGGACTGTTGGCCTTCTGACAGCTCAGAAGCTTCTCTCCTTTTCTTCTGCTGTGTGTTAAAGAGGATTTCTTTCAGTCTTATTTATTAGTGTGATCAGGCACTAACTTATAGGATCAGCTAGAGTTTAAAGTTTGTCTTCAGAAACCTTCTAGAAGAGAATGTTCTGCTGTGAATTCTTTCTTTTGCTTATGATTGTTTTTACTTTGATAAGTTCATTTCATCTGTTTTGTTCCTAGTTGGTCTTCTTGGAGTTTCCTGGAGGCTTTCAGGCTGTGTCACAACTAAGGACTTTTTGCAGTTCTCTGCCATTTCTATAGAAGTTTTTCTGTAGCAAAATAAAAAAAAATAAAAGTCAAAAGCAGAAATGTTTTTTTATTTTCTAAATGAAGCTGCATTTTTGACTCAAAATTAAAAAGATAAAGCAATCCTTCAAAATGCTTTTTCCTTTTTACTTCAACACTGCTTATTCTGTCAATTAAAATGATAAAGAAAATGTTTTTTGACATTTCATTTTCAAAAAGATGTCTGGTAAATGTGTAGCAAAATTCATTTAGAAATGTCTAATTTGACAATTAAAATGGATTCACAGAAATGCTTTTTCATTTTCTAAATGAAGCTGCATCAAATGACTCAAAATAAAAATCAATCCTCCAAAATGCTTTTTCTTTTTTACTTTAACACTGCATATTCTGTGACATAATTAAAGCTTTTACAGCGATTTTACATCAACTGTGGGATAAGCATAATTCTCTTCCAGGCAGCATTTCCAGGAGGGAGGCGGGGCGATTCCGTCAGTGATCTCTCCGTGTGGAGGGGCAGTGCAGAAAGGCTCGTAGCTCCGTGTTGGCGGGCAGAGGGGGGGGCTTTGTCACGGTGTGTGTCTGTCCAAGCATGAAGCTAGTCCGGAGGAGGCGCCAGACCAGCGCTGGACGGACTGCGGTCTGAAGCCTTCATTTAGAAAATGAAAAAGCATTTCTGGTACTGACTTTTATTTTGAGTTATGCCACAGAAATGCTTCCATACAAACATCTCTGCCTGCAGTGCAGCTGGAGAGCTGTTGACTGGACGTTGTCAAGAGGTGAAGGGAACACTTTGAGGGTCCTTTGAATCCCCCCGACCATACTTTCATTTAGAGAGCAGAGGCGGAGGCTGGGGGGCTGGACGAGTCCTTGAAGTTACAGAAGTAGTCAAAGGGTTCTTGAGTGGCAAGGCTCAAGAATGCCTCCAGGATTGACAGACGGGGGGGGAGTGGTCCCTATTGGGCGTACTCCAACTACGCAGCCTCCCTAGGAAAGTCTACTGCAGAGGGCTGGAGAGGAAAACTGACCTGATAGGCTGATATCTGGTTGTGGAACACCGGAACAGCTTGACAGTCAATGGGAATTTTCTAACCCACTTGTGGTTTGAGGATTTGGAAAAAGTGTTCTACCTCGTCTGTTGTGGTGTTTTGTTAGAGGAGGGTCTGGGCCTCCAGCTACAGACCGTCTGATCTCTGTACAACCAGATCCAGAGTTTGGTTCTGGAAGGAAACCTGTCCGTACCTTGGAACAGTCCAGCCTATTCCAAGTGCTTGTTGGACTCTGGCAGAGCTTCCCTTCGCTAGCGTTTCTATTTTTATGGAATACATTTCTAGATCCATGGACTGAAGGGAGTTTGGTTTTGAGGACTGCAGTTTAGCTGCTACTTCTCCACATCGAGAGGAGCCAGATGAGGGGGCTCAGAAAACTCTCCCACAATCCCCCCTGGACGCCTCCCTGTTTTCTGGTGTAGACCCCGAGAAACACCACGATACGCTGAAGGGACTACGTCTCCTCCTTGGAGTTCCACTGGGGTTGAACGGATCCTGGCTGAGCGGCGATCTGTCTGGCTCACTGAGGCTTTCGCATCAATGATGACGATGGCAGAAGGTTAATGGACAGAACTGTTTTGCTACGTTCACAGCAAACACGCATTGCAGGTCTATTCTGCGTCTGGCACATTTGTGTTGCCGTGTCAAGTTTACTGCTGGACACTTGTTCTAAAAGGTGTCACTAAACACGCGGTGTGGGAGGAGCTACCGTCTCTGCTAGACCTCATCGCTTCATCAGAGATCTGGTTTATATGTTTTGGAGAGCTCCTCCTTCAGCAAAGCTAATCTTTCAGCCTCTGGCTCAGAAATTCTTGTTTTAGTATTAATTTATTTTGTTTTCATTTACCTTAGATAAAAATCTGTTTTACATGGCAGACCTGCCATCCAATCCTTTGTCTTAATTAGATTCCCTGTCATGTTTGACTGGCCGGTGAATGTCCGTGTCGTGTGCCAGACTGACAGGAAGCTGTCCAGATGACTTTGGGACAACAAACTTATTTATAACAATCACAACAAAGCCTAATCAAAGGTTCTGCTTTCCCTCAGTCATAAATGGACCTTCACAGCAGGTCATCCTTCATGTCGCCCATGTTAGAGTCTGACTTTGGTCACAGCATTGTACAGCTTCAGGTCATGGGAGTCATTTCAAGGACGCTGTCAGCCAGTTTCAAAGCAAGCCGAGCTCCTCACAGCCACATTAGGATGACTAATCCAGATAGTGTGGCTAAACATATGGAGGATATGATGGCGGCCACTGTTGACCCCTCACCTCCTGTTCTCCTGTCAGCCTCAGCTGAGGCCTTTCTGTTCCTAACGGTTGGGGCGCCTCATTACCACCCGTCAGGTATTTGCCATGTTCAGTGTCTCCTCTGCCCTCTATCTGCTGGTTCATGCTCCTATCTTCTCTGGGCGGCACGTCCATCTGCTTATAGATGATCTTTCTCCTCACGAGTACACAGGAGACGGTGATGACTCCCCCTCAGTGCTTGGACTCGGGCCTGGGGCCGACACTGTGCAGAAGTGTTTACATTAGCCTTTATGCACAGAACCAACTTATCGCAATCACATCACCGGATCACTGATGTGATTGCAATAAGGAAAACGGAATAGAGAACATTAAACGATGATAAATCAGCTGTTAAGGAGCTCTCTATTAAAATTAAGCAAGTTTAAGCATAGCCAGGAAGTGCTTGCTTTAAGAAAGCTGAAAACTTCCATCTGACACCCCCATTAGAACGAATGCTGTAAGCTGGTTGTTGAAGTGTGACGCCTCATTAGTGTTTCCTTCCTTTCATAATATTCATTTCCAGCTATTAATCCGTCCATAGTAAGACGAACAGATGCTGTGTTAATGGTTCACAGACCCCCAGCCCATGGGCTGATGGGGGTCTGACCAGGATACACATGTCTGTTCACACTTTAAAGAGAAGAAGTACCAGGGACTCAGAGAAGAACTGGAGAAAGCCTGGAAAGTGAAGGTGACAGTGGTGCCTGTGGTAATTGGAGCACTGGGGGCAGTAACCCCCAAGCTGGAGGAGTGGCTACAACAGATACCTGGACAGACCTCAGACCTCTCAGTCCAGAAAAGAACAGGAACAGCTAAGATACTGCAGGACCCTCGAGCCCCCAGGCCTCTGGTAGAGGACCCCAGCTAGGGGGAGAAACCCCCACGGAGGGGGAGGGGGGCGTTTTTGGTTTGTGTGTTTATCTCTGGCGGCCTGCGATCTGTACATGTCCTGTCGACTTAATGACTTAATGCACTGAAGGTGTAGAGAGCTTTGGGCCGGTAAAGAAGATAGCAAAGTGCTATAGAAGTATTTACCATTTATTAAAATGACAGATCTTTCGAAAAACTTCCCATCAACCCCTCTGACTGGTCTCATGCTCCACAGCCCTTTTAGGCATTCTGGGTAGTGTAGTCAATGTCATCATCCTGACTGTTTTGCATGGTGTGTTGTGTGATCCAGGTCACCTTATGGACCAAAACAGCCCAATACTCCCTGAGAGTAATGGAGTAGCATGGACTGTACTTCCCTCCTGAGGCTCTTTGGGCTAAATATGGATCTGTTGTGCTTTTTGTGTCTCTGCTTTGAAGTCGATTTAGAAAGCCGTTTGTATTTTCTGAGATGTGATATGAAGCTAAAATTAGAAAGAACTTTCTTTTTTGGACGGACAGAGTGTCAGAGAAATAAACGACGGTTTCTTATTGGGACTTTATTGTTGTGTTCTTGTAGGTTTTCTTTCTTTTTTTCTAATGTTAGACATCCAGGAAAGAGTGAATGCAACATTCACCCATTCTGTCTAAACAGCTATTCAATGGATCTTTACATATTTGACTTTGTCAATAATTCCACTTTTACCATATTATACTCAGATTACATGACTACTTTTTAGCAAGAGCAAACTGTAAATTATATTAAAATTCAAACAGAGACATTTATGTGACACGTGAGATTACAGCAGACGTCTGAGGATATGTGAAACATTTCAGGCAAAGGAGAAAGCAGATTAAATGAGATAAAAGACAAAAGAACACAGAAGACACGAACATCCAAGCATGAAGTGAAGCTTTGCTCTGAAATGGAGAAACTCCAAAAGTGAAATCATATTCATCAGCTATCTTTATCAAATACAAAACTTACAATGTTGCCACGGAAACCCTCAAACACTCCCCACACCACAAACCACACCCCCTGCCTCCGACCTCCAGGACAGAACTACTCAAAGTTTTGAGGTGGATTGACCAAATATGGACTTTCTTCACCATTATAGAAATAAATCATTAAAAAAATCACATGATGTATATTTATAAAGCACTTGTGTTTCTTTAACCTGTGTTTGTGTGTATTTTAGGCTGAACTGTCATTCTGGTTGATAGTGGACACTTTTCATCTGTCAAACGTGTTTGCAGATTGTATGAAGGATGCAGACGGTTCCAGCTGAGCTCTGTGTCCTCGTGCTCACCGTGCTGCTGCGCTCCTGCTGGGCTTTGGCGTTGGCCTCACGGGGGTCCGCTGCTCTGTGCTCGGGGTAGCAGACGTGGAGTCGAGTCGGAGTTGAGGCCCGCGGGCTGCATGCGGCCCCCCCCCCGGAGTAAATACATGCAGCCTGCCAGATCATTTTCAATTCTTCATATTATTGGCCTGGCGATGCTTCATACTGGTGAGAGATTTTGGTGACGTTAGATTAAGGAGGCTGACAGGTCAGTTATCATAGGGGGGGGGGGGTGGTCATCATCCTCTTCCTCCCTGTCAATCATGGTGCAGAAATAAATTAAAATAAACAGATAAAATCACTGAGGGACAGCCAGACACCAAAACCCACAATCCACCCAGACAGGATATGGGAATGGTATCCCACAATTCCTTGCGCTGCCAGATCTGACAGTGGGCCGAATCCCAGTCTGTCTGTGACCTTCACTACGATATCAGCTACATATCCCATCATGCAGTGCGTCAGCTGCCTTGCTGAACACCAGCGTTGCCAGGACGGGTCTAGATTCTGAATTTGTGGTTCAAATAGCTTTGGGAGGGGGGACGGGTTTGGGTTGGGTTTTGGTTCGGTTCCTTATTGAAACTCGTGTGGGGGGGCAAGTGAGGCGACTCCTCACCTGTAAACTGTTCTCTCCATCGTGAGAAACTAATAATATGATTCTGACAGGAGACATGGAGAAAAAATCTGTTGGGATATTATAAGTTATTTGAAATAAAATGACATGAAGGTTAAGATTTTTCTTTTATAGCTACTTTATTTCTAAATTACTTCTAACTCATTTAGACAGAATATATTTTTATGGAGAGCAAAATATTGAATGTTATGTAAAGTCTAAATTGATTTATTTTGGAATAATTTCTGTCTTTTGATTCATATTTATGTCCAAAATAGTTACATTTTTAAAGTTTTAAAGTTAGAACATTCAGTTTTAGAGTCTTCAATGAATGTTTATCCTCAGGTGATTTAGGCCCCCTGTGCCGTTATTATCCACTATTTGCTTGAAACGTTGAAAGGCTGATAGTTTCAACGTTTTCACTCTGACTGCAGAAATGTGACGTGAAAAACCCGACCTGGACTTTCACCTTTAGTCCTTTCATTGATGAAATGTTTTCATATTTTCTGTCTAACTGACGGACAAACTCTGAGGATTATTTAGTTATTAAACCTTAAAACAAATGTTTGGATGAACGGCTGCGTTTGATTCCTGTCTGTGCATCAGTGGACGACCCTGAATGGACCAAATGTTAGCAGAACAGCTGATTTGAAAGAAAAGATTCTATTTATGAAGGAAGTCAACTTTTACTGCAAACGTTAGTGAGATCAGTCAAAACGACTGTGTCTCACAGCCACTACATACATTTTCCACGTATGACATGTCGGCCTTCCGTGATCCATGCGTGATCCACGTCATTCATACGTGTTTTGTCGACGTGCACAGACGTCCGTCGAGGTTTTCAGCCGACGGGTCTTCACCCCTCCAGAAGTCTACACTGAGTGGGGGTGTCCTGCTCCCTCCGTCCGGCTCGTCCGGGTGGGGGCTCAGGTCTCTTGCAGGGAGGAGGCAGGTGTCAGGAGGAAGCAGGGTGAGAAAACGGCGCTCAGCATCTGCACCTCTCAGGTGTAATTTGGCCGGATTTGAACCAGCGACTCTCCGTTTGCCCTGTCATTGAACGCTTGCTGCTGAGAGATTTCCCTGATTTTAGGCGCCATGCACAACCGCAGGAGGAACGCTTGTCCACAGGACAGACTAGTTTAGAGGGAGCAGAGGAGGAGACGGGCCGCTCGTCCCTCAGGACCTCCTCTTTTGGATTGAAGGGGGGTCTTTGGGGAGGAGAGGACTCTATGCCATAAAGCCTCTGTTGAGCTTCCTGCTGACCCGCATGGATGTCCGTCAAAGTGTTGGGTTCCACTCTTTTCATTCAAAACCTCTTTAAGTATAAATTGTAAAAAAAACACCCAAATCTAGTTTTGGTCAAGAAGTGCTAAAGTAAAGCGCTCCACCAGCAAACCAACCAACTCAAAACATAAAGGGAATAGATGTGACGGCACATCATGCATTTTCAGACTCAGTGCATCAAATTCAGCTCCTCAACTCTGGGATCCTGCTATGAAAGATACGACTTATGCAGCGTTTCCCTCAGGATCATATCATAACATGAATATTTACACGTTAAAAGACACAGAATGTCTCCTCTGTCATCAATCAATCATGTTCCTTCTTCATGTAGCTGTGTGCATAAAGTAATAAAGGATTTACAGATGAAGACAGACTGCAGCTGTATCATTGGAAAAAAGAAAAGACAACTGGCTTCCTAAAAAAACATTTATTAGTGACTGTGATGCAATAAAGCAAGTGTTGGATGGTCACATGACTTTATTCAAAGTCTGTCCACACATTGGACTGGAATGATGGACTGATCCGTGTTCATGACATCACACGTGTTGTCTGCTGTGATTGGCTGGCTTTATAGGTATATAGGAGGTTTTGAAGTGGATTCTGGGTTGAACCGGGTGTCGTTGCAGTAAAAATAAAACACCTGTACCTCAAGCCAAATGGTACATTCCAAGATAGATTATAGATGCATTTATTTCATTTTAGAATGATGATTTTATAACAGTTCAGATCGATTTGATTGATTTGATGAACTTGCTTCAGACAGATCATTATGGTTGGATTGTAGGAATAGAAACAATCGATTATTAAAGGTGAGTGAAGTGAGGGAGGTGCTGGACAAAAACAAATCTGTTAACGTCGTACAGAATAAATGCAGACTTGGTCGTTTAGTGGAGTTTTTGTTTGACAAATCCTGCAGAGATGAGACTTTAGTTTTAAATCTCCACTTAAACTAAACTGTTTTAGAATGGCTGTTCAGACTCCTATATTATTTTTATCCCTTATAAAAAAAGTAAATGAAAACAGAATATGCAATGATGCTGGATGTGATGGATGGTTATCAAAAACCCACCATGGGCTTAACATGTGGCAACCCCCATAATGAGTCTATAAGCTAAAAAACAATACATATAAAATCAATACATATTCAAGTCATGCACTTACATGTTGATATCAAATGCCATATTGAAAAGTACCATTCTGAAGAAGAAACCTCTTTTTTAAACCGACTTTGAAAGAGGAAGGAAGACTGTTCCAAATCCCACTCAGACTCTGCAGAAATCTCAAAACATACCAACTGTGTTCTCTTTTCTACTTTTTGCTTTATAGATTTCAGTAATTAAATGCATCAATGCCATGTAAGGGGAACGTTTTTTCCTACAACCATACTGGTCAGGGAATAATATGCTATTGCTTTCAAAATGATCCATTAATCTTTGATAGACAGTTTTTTTAGAAACAGCTGGTAAGACAGAAACTGGTCTATAAGTATTGAAGGGGCTTGGATCATCATATTTATAAACTGGAGGGATTTTTGCTCTGTAGCTGAATGGGTAGAGTACCTTTGACCAGAGAGACATTAACATGTCAGAGGTTTGATAATAAACAGATTGATTTGGACAAATTACTATCAATATTGTCATAACCAGGTGAACTGTATTTAAAGTTAAGTATAATATCTCTGACTTCATTCTCAGTTGTTATTGATCAGTTAAAATCCTTAGTAATGGAGTAGTTTAGAGACTCCATTGGTCCCCGTTGAGCGACAGACTAGGGTTTATCTCAGGAAGAAGGACTTACATTTAGCAGCAGTTTGGTGAGGGTCTGAAACAAAGTTACCATAACCTGAAATTCATTGTTTTTTCCTAGTCTTTTTATTCAGGATTGAGTTGATAGTTTTCCAAAGGTAGGCAGCATTGTCTTTATGCTGGGCTAACTTTGTAATCTAAAAGTGAACCTTTGCTCCTCCTATGAAATGTTTTTTTTTTATTCTAAGTGATTGTACGGTGTAGGACAGGTCAGGTATTTCTTATAGAACTTGTGTTCTAGCTGAAGTGATCCATGGTTTTGAACATTTGGCCTAATGAGACCCAGGCTGAAGAGGAAAACAGGAATTGTAAACCTCAGAAATCATTTTCATGAATAAAGTAAACGCTTTTTGTGGCTGAAACAGCTCAGTCCATTGTAATCAACTGACTATATTTATGAATTGAATTGTATTCATTTCACTAGGATTCCTCCAATATTAATACTTTCTGACACAGGGCTTTGATCATGTTATTATAAATTAGGGCAGTGGTCAGCCACGTCCATGCAGAACACCTCAGGTTTCATAGTTTGATCTAGTATGTTAGTGAAGATATTATCTATATAGGTTAATGAAATGTTTGTCACTCTAGTAGGACTGTAATCATTGGATAAAAACTATGAGAATTCATAATGTTAAGAAATTCTTTGATTGCTAAATTTGTCCCATAATTAAACAGATTCATATTAAAGTCACCCATTAAATAACACTTCTTTCTCTCTTTAGAAACTATGTCCAATACATTCAAAATGTTTGCCACAAACTCAGTCAAATTATAATTAGGTGGTCTATAAATACAAAGGATTATGGAGAACTTTGTTTCTATGGAGACAACTTCTGTTTCAAACTCAGAAAGCTCCTCAATGTCACATCTTACCTTAAATTGTAAACCATTATTTTTTTATCCTAAATTCTATTATGTAATTTATGAATCATTGTATTTTGATGCACTTGTCATGAATCCTTCTCTTTTTTAGTTTGTGAATCCCACTATGTGAAGGGATATACAATGACATGTTCGTTCAGTCACACTCCCTCCGTTATCTGGGATTGTCTTTGAGATGTCAGGAGTCTTTACAGACATGTTGTGTGGTTCTTCCCACATACTGGATCTACTCTATCATCTAACCATGAACTGGGAACCCAGCCTCTGATTGGTGGGGTCCAGCTGTCTTCCTGTCTCTCTGACATGTGAAGCAACGCTGGGACTGCCTGCTCATCCCAGGATGCATCTGTTTCCTCTCCCAGAGGACTGTTGTTGAGCAACAAACTGCAGCGTTGTTCTCTAAACCTCCATCTGGACACATGAGTCCAGTGGGCCACAGACCGGTCCACAGATCTCTGCTCAGTCCAACGTTTAGTACAGACCGCAGCAGGAAATGCTTTTATCAGACTGAAGATCAAGAAAAGTGTTTGTTTCAAACCAAGTGTTCTATGAATAAACCATATTTAGATTGATTGATGGACAGACGGATGAACGGATAGAATTCATTCCAGACTCATTGTCATGTTCCTCTAGCGTGAGGACCCAGACGCTGGAAACCAGAAGGATGACAGGTAAGAGTCTTTGACAAGACACGGATTTATTGTTTCTCCAGAGATGGTTGTGGTAAGTAGGAGGAAATCCAGACTTTAGGACAGCTAGTGGAGTGGCTGGAGGGCTTAGTGCAGTTAGCCGTGGAGTCTTCTGGCTTCTTTGAGCAGCAGAATGGCAGGAACCGCTGACGTCACTCGTGAGATGATGATGATCCATAAGGGGTAACGAACTGGCGTTGAACTGATGAATGAAGACTCCTTTTAAACAGCATGGCAGATGAGGTGAGTGGCATCAGCTGGTGGCAATCAGGGAGCAGAGCAGGCAGAGCTGGAGGGGGAGGAGTCTGACAGGCACCATGACACTCATAGTCCAATCAATCAAAAGGAGTACCGGTACCCACTACATTAAAAAGTACAGTGTCAAGACCACACAAGTTAAGAAGCAGTTTACGAAAAAGGATAATAATTAATAAAAAATTAATTAATTAAAAGGACAAGAATAAAATAACAAGATAAAAACACAACTTATACACTATAAACATTAGTTACATTAGTTATTTTTGTCCTAGTTTTGTTCCTTTGCACCTCTGCTTTGTTTTCAGTTTTCATGCTCCACATCCTTTTGTCGTCAGGAGGTTGTTGGGTCAGGTCTCAGTCTTTCTTTTGCTTCATTTATTCATGTTTACGTGAGCCTTTAAAACGTGGTTTTCGTCCACGGGTCTCTGATTTGCATGTTTGACTCCTCCAGCAGCACAATTCCTGACTATTTCTGCTTTACTCTGCTGGATTTCTGACAAAAGCTTGCAAAGCAGAGCTTTTTCTAGTCGTAGTTCCTCTGCCATCTCTCCAGAGCTCATGCTGTCTGATCACAGTTTCTGTTTTCTGGCTGTGGGAAGAGATGAAGATCGGTTCCTCCTTGAGACAGCCTGTCAGAATGTTGAATGGCAGGATTATGATGCGGGGCTGTCTGCTTGTGTATCAGGAGGTGAGTGCAGAATGTGGGCGCAGCAGGGGCAGTGGGGCAACAGACGGGAGGATTTCAAAATAAATGTCTGTTTTCCTGCTCGTTTGTCTTTGAGAATAGATAGGAAATAAAACGACTGCATCAGCCACGCCTCTAAGGATGTCATAAAGGTCACATTTTCACGGGCAGCTCGGTCCCTGAGGGCCGCCGTCCCGCTCGTCTTCTGACCTTCTGTCCTTGCAGCTGGACATCAGCAGCAGGTAGAACCTGCAGCAGAACGCAGGCTCATCAAATCAGACTTTTTCATAACCTGCAGAAAGGCTGTGTGTCATGTGCCTCACATGATCACGATGCAGGGAAACATCTGAGGGAATTCTGTCTTTAAATAATGGCGCCGTTATTGAATATCTTTTCATTTTGTGTCGTACTTTTATGCTGGCGGGTAAACGTCTGTTTCCCGTAAAGCCTTTCCTGTCAGGACAAAGACGATGCATTCTAAAGTTTTAACATCACAATTTTTAAGGTGACACTCTCCATATTTAATTTCCCTTGTGCTTTTTTTTGAACATCTATTTCTGCAGTGAGTGTTTTTCAGGACTCGGCTCCTGCGTTAAGATAAAAAACCCTCAGAAGGTGCAGGAAACAGTGAGAGGATATGAATTAGCATTTGACTCTTCATCTATCCGCCTTCTAGCTACACGGTGAGCAGCCAGAGAAGAAAAAAGACAACTCAGAGGCTTTTGGTGCGTCTGATGCAGGTTTAGTAGTACCTATAGATTTACCTTGATTTTTTTCTGAAGAATGCATGACAGGGTAAAATACGAGGGTGGAAAAAGTGAGAAAGTTGTGGTCTTTAGGTGAAATGTTCACAGATGGATCAGGAATGAACCACGTTAAAACCCCAGAAGAAGTAGGAATAAACACGCTAAGAACACGTAAACCAACGTAGAACATGAAGCGTGTGATTATTGTGATGTTTCTCTGTAATTCATCAGTGATTCATGCATCAATGATGTCATCTGAACGTGATCTGTGCGCCGTATACGTGATCTAAAAGTTACACATCAGTGGTTCATGCATGAAAAGTCTGTT
>CM074505.1:15400263-15415620 GCA_037389245.1 Oryzias sinensis | reverse complement strand
AAAGTTACACATCAGTGGTTCATGCATGAAAAGTCTGTTAGACAAACCTGGAAAGACACACATTTCTGGATGAATCTCACAAAAATCACACACAACTGGGTAAGATTTACACAATAAATGCGCATAAACTACATGAAATACTCATAAAATGAAGAATTCTCGACCAATCAAAAATTCAGAACATCTCAAAACTGAATTCACGTAAAGACCCGTCGGCTGAAACCCTCTACAGACATCTGTGTACATCGACGAACACAAGAAACACGTATGGATGACGTAGATCACGCTTGGATCACGGATGACTGACATTTCATACGTGGAAATTGTACAATATGTACAAGCAGCTGTGCATCACGACCTTAAGTTTGTGGTTTCCTCCAACCCTGAAGCCAGATTCAAAAATAATGAAAGCGAGTTTGGCATCTACAGAACAGGAGGAGACTTTTTTAGGTCCTAAAATACAGAAAGTTGACATGAAAGTTAAACTGAAGCGGATATTCCTCCTGGCTAACTTGTATTTCTTGTTGAACAGTCTTGAAAAGTCTGTGCTCATTGGGAAAAGTAAAAATAAAAATAGAAACTTTGCTTGTTGTAGTTGTTATGTCATTTGTATGCGATAGGGCAGCATTTGGTAGTAAAAGGCTGACGATCGGTGCGTCGGTCAGTGTAAAACACACTTGTCTTCTTGTTGCTGAGCGTACTTGATTTTCCGTTGCTCGAGGCTGCGGTTGAGGCGTTCGTCCTCTTCCAACGCTCTGAGAACAAAGACAGACGGATCGTGAGCCGTTTACCAAGCAGATGCTCTTTAGAATGTACCTCAGGGTTCCACGTTTTTCGTCTGAGAACTCTTGTTTTTTAATAGATTCATACTCATTTGATAAATGATGTCAATATATTTTTAGGGAATCACTTGGCAGCATTCAGGTATGGAGACTTCCATGTAGAATGAATAGGTTGGGTAGGGCCCTGGCCGGGGAGGTTCCCCCTGGGTAATCTGTTTACGTGTAACAAACAGATAACCATTTTTGCTCCTTCGTACGCCACGCAGCGCTAGTCGCACACCGCAGAGCAGTCAGGCTTCAATCCTAAATGTTCTACAGCGTAGCACCCCGTTATGGTCCTGGGCCTTGTGGGTCTGTCCCTGTTTGTCCTCCTCCTCCTGCACAGGTGCAGGTATTCGGGAATCAGATGATGGACATAAAAGACCCCCCTTAGGATGGTTCTCCCTCTTCTTCCTCCCAAATCCATCGCTGCGTCTTCTCTACTTCTGTTCGGTTTTTAAACATATACTTGCATTCCCAGACACTCGCACAGCAGCACACCTTCACCCTTTCTCTTATTTTAGCTTTTTATTACTCTTTCAACATATTAAAAGCACTTTGAGTGCCAAAACCGGCTTTGTCTCTCCACCTATTTCTTTAAGGTCCATGGCCAATTGTAACAAATTGGGGGCTCGTCCGGGAACGCAATTTGTTAGAATTGACTCGAGGCCCCTGGTGCCTGTCTACCTGCACCACCGCTGTGCCCCCCCACACCTACAATCGGTTCTAGGACCCCCACAGTCATGTGCAGGCATATCAAGGCATGCAGATAGGTAGTAGAGCGTAGTAGAGCGTTGAGTCACAGAAAGGTTTTCAGTACTAGACCATCATGACCTTTTTGCCTGGACCTGCTCCGTCCTTGAACACATCATCTGTTCCAGCCTTGCTCTCTCTCTCTCTCTCTCTCTCTCCTTTTTTCCAGTAGATGTGTGAGCCTTACCCCATCTCTTTAGCGTCCATGTCATGAACCAGTTTGTCTCTTTGGTTGACCAGAGACACCAGCTCCTGGATCAGCAGCTGCTCTCTCTGTGTGTGCGCTTGGGACTTGTGGCACTCTGCAACAAATGCACAGAAACATGTCAGTACTCTAAACAAAAGAGTTAACATCCATAAGAGTATTTATGACTATTTTCAAAACTTTCTTGACATAAACAAAGAAAACAAATGTTTTTTGTTTTTAGTAAGAGGTTTTGGTTGACTTTGTGAATAAGGCCAATAGTAAAAAAAAAAAAAAAAAAACCTGGAAAACACTAAAAATGTGTCTTTTGTGTCAAACAGATCAGAATGGAAAATGAAACCAAACCACATTGTTTGTATTAAGAAAAGAAAAAGACTTGAATTCTGTTTTTTAGTAAATGCAAGTTTCTGTAAAAACCAAAATGCTAAAAATGGATCCAAATACACAATCACAGTAAATACACTTAAGTGATTATGTCCCTTACATGCACATTTACAATGAAAGACGCGTAGGGACGGTAAGATTCGGGTTCGGCTGATAAAGTGGGTTTAAAAAAAAACAATGGGATCAAATAAGATGATTTCATTTGGTTAATTTTACTCATTTATTATGTGGGACCTGTTATGATGTAAAATAGTAAATGGAAACCAGAGGTCAAAAAGGAAGAAAATAAGCGTAATTCCATTTTGGTGTCAGAAAATCTTTGGTTTTTCCCAAAATCCTTAAACTCTTAGATTCAAACTACATCCTTCTACAGATTTCATTGTGCGTTTTTGTAGTTATGGGAAGAGAATAAATAATAAACTAAAGGTGTGGACCTAAACGATGCATGTATAGTAATACTGTTTGCACATTACAGAGTAATGTCTCATATGGAAGACAGTCTTAGATTATTATTATTATTGTTATTATAATTATTAGTGAGTCAATCCAGGATAAATATGTCTCTAAACCTTTAATTGTCATCAAGTCTCTCAGTTCTTTGTTTAACAGCTTCAGTCGTTCTTCTAAGTCTTGTTCTTGCAGTCTGTAAGAAAAAAGAGGAATAAATGTATTTCTATACAGGATCACTTCATGCCAAAGGGCTTTAAGATAAAAAAAGGCATTAAAAGAACAATAAAAATGAAAAACAAACATTTAAAACAACAGCAGAAACTTAGGAGAGGCAGCAAAATACATCAAATTAGAGCACATTTCATTAAGAACGAGCCGCATACGAGCAAGAGGCGCTTTATGAACTAAGATATCCCATTTAAATGGTATAGAAATACTGCATTTTGATAAAACTTTACATTAAACTAATGTCCTTTCCAAGACTATCTGAAAAAAAGATAAAAATAAAAAAACGTTTAACCCACATAAAAGTTTTCTATGTTTAATATTTTTTTTCTAATTTAGAAGCTTCCAAACACAAACAGCTCTTAAATGTGTTATGTAGGTTAAAATCAGAAGTTGAAAAAGAGTTTTTGCTTTTTTATTACAGTCAATGTAAAGATCATCATCATGCCATTGTGAGCACTAAAATGATATGCATTATTCTTTTTCATATCTTTTCTTACAACAGTTGGAGGCGGTCCTGCCTCCGGATTAAAGCGTTTTTCTTGTTGACCAGACTGAACCATTCCTGAATCAGCGTCTCCTCCTCCACCTTGTCGCTACCTGCACACAAAAAGGACGACCACGAAACTTCCATTAAAAAACAACAACTGATCCATGAAATTATTTAACCATTTGCAAAGGTCTACCTTTTTTATAAGCACACTTTTGCAACATAAAGAATATTTTTTATTGTATTTACTTCTGGTAATAAATGAAACAGTTCCAGAGGAACGAGATAAAGATGATGACATCAAGTCTTCCTGAAAACATTTTTAATCTTTAAAATGGACTGGACTGCCAAATCATCTCCGTGGTAAAAATCCAGTGTCTTTCATTTTAGCCCGTTGCTGTTGGTGAAAATGTTTTTCCCAAAGCAACATTTTGAGACAGTTATCCATGCTTTCATTACATCTCGACTGGATTACTATGACTCTATTTTGGACTCAGTTGGCCAGTCGTCCCTCTCACGGCTCCGGCTGGTCCAGAACGCCGCTGCTCGGGTTCTGGTTGAAGCACATAAGATCACCCCCCCTCCTGAGGACCCTTCGCTGGCTGCCTGTGAAGTTTAGCGTTCATGTGAAGATTCTTTTATTTGTTGAAAAATCTTTACATAAAGTACCTCTCTGGGTTTCCCACCCCAACACTCTGTGCCTCAGATCAGCTGATCAGCTGCTCCTGGAGGTACCAAGGTCCAGGAGGAAGCTCAGAGGGGAACAAGCGTTTTTTTTTTAAATCTGTGCACGAAGCTGTGGAACGCTAACTGCTGAGCATTCTGCAGACGTCCTCACAAAAACTTCTCAAATCCTGCCAGGCTTCTGACACACCATGCTCTGCTGGTGCTGGCTCCTGCTTTCAGTGTTCTTGTTTTGTTATGGAGAGCGTCGCTGTCCACCGCTGTCACCACTGAGTGCCCATTAAGCAACGCGGGCAATCACCAACGGGAACTGTCTCCAGAGTTCTAATCTCACTATGTCTCCCAGCAACCCCAGCGCACACTTCCTGGGTGCCGCACACCTGATTCTCATTCATTCAATCAACCATCGCTTAGACTGCCGATACCTGTCGGCTGCCTCTGGAGTCCCACAAGCCAGCCAGGCCTGGTAGGAGTCTTTCTTCAGCTTGACGGCATCCCTTACTTCAGGTGTCCACCACCGACAGCCAACAGGCACCAGAAACCTTGCGACCTCAGCTCCGAGCAACAGCTGAGACAATGGAGGTGGAAAACACTCGGTCCAATCAGACTCGATGTCCCCCGCTCCCTCGGTACCTATTTGAAGTTCTCTCGGATGTGGGAGTTAAAGACTTCCCTAACAGAGAGCCCAGCCAGACCTTCCCAGCAGACCCTCACAGTGCGTTTGGGTCTCCCAAGTCTTTCCGGTCTCCTTCCCCGCCAGCGAATCCAACTCAGCACCAGGTAGCGATCGGTGGACAGCTCCGCCCCTCTCTTTACCCGAATGTCACATATCTAGCCGGTATCTCTCAACCTCTCGCACCAGCTCAGGCTCCTTCCCTCCCAGAGAGGTGACGTTCCATGTCCCAAAAGCCAAGTTCCATGAGCGGGGTTTAGGCCGCTGAGGCACCCGCCTTCGACTGCCACCCAAGCCACATGGCACCACCCCTTTTGAGGTCACCATGGGTGGTGGGCCCATGGTAGAGTGGTCCCACGTCGTTCCTTTGGGCTGAGCCCAAACGGGGGCCGTGGGAAGAGCCCCGGTCACCAGGTGCTCGCCTGCGAGCCCCAATCCCAGGCCTGGCTCTAGAGTGGGGGCCCTGACGCCAATCCCGGCGACGTAGTTGAGTCCTTGATTTTTCTTGTCTGCAGAGACTTCTGAACCGCTCTTTGTTTGACTCGTCACCCAGGACCGGTCTGCCATGGAAGACCCCACCAGGGGCTTGAGACCCAGACAGCTTAGTTCCTGGGATCACTCGAGCTCTCAGACCCCCCCACTATGATTAGGTGGGGTGATAAATCTGTGAACATTTCCCGTAAAGACCACAGCTTTCCTCCCTTTTTCACGTCTGACTGATTCCGTGCATAATGCGCACATTGTAGGTCCACGTGGGACACGGTCCGTAAAGGTTTGTTTACAGCCATTAAGTACTTTACCTGTTTCTATTAACTGTCTGAGTTTCTTCTCTACCACTCCTGCTCTGTTGTCAAGGCGAGCTTGCTCTGCCTCCAGGGCTTTCATCTGATCCAACACGTATTGACCCGGCTCCTAAAACCATAAAAACGGTAGGAAAGATTAGCAGAACATTGCTGCATTCCCGTTGGCGTGTCCTGTAGGACTTCACCCAAACAGAACAAGAGTTTGACCAATGACTGACCTGTCCTTCTTGTTTTAGCTGCGTCAGCGATTTCTCTGGAAAAAGGACACAGAAATGACCGTCATGCTAAAATAAGGAGATAGGCGGGAAGGTAAGCAATGACAGTAAATCTGACCATTTTCTGAATTCCTCCAGCTTTGTTCCACAGCACTCTGTTAAAGAAAAATACACCTTTTACTGAACTGAATAGTAAATAAATGAATAAATATGACATAGATAAATGAAAAAGAATAAGGAATATACAAATAAGATCAAAACGTACCACTGAACCGTCTCCATCAAATGACGTGCTTTGTTGAGATCTTCGCTTCTTAACCAGATCAGCATCTTTGACTCGAATAAGACTCGACTTTGTTGAAAAGCGGGTCCGTGGCCGTGGCGCTGGGTGTTGAGTACTTTCTGCAGCACTTGTTGAAGGAAGCTGTTTTTGCTCCGCTTCAGTAGGAGGAGCCACGTTGTGGCTGCTGGCGCCTGCCTTCTCTGGACGGTTTTCGGTCCCGGTCTGCTCCTGCAGCCTCTGGATGCAGTACTGGAAGGTTTCCTCACGGCTCTCGGGGCTGTCATAGTTTTCTGCTACCGCATATCTGCTTTCACTGCAGTCCTTCTCTATGTGGAGCACACTAAGCTGCTGGCCTGTGAAATGGGTGTAGATCTGGTTGAGGTAGGTCATGACAATCAGGGGGTCTGGAACCTCAAGCATGACCAAGTCTGAAGGTTCCATCAGTCGAGCAATACCAAGATCGGCGAAGCCATCGAAGGCCTACAGAATCAATCAGAAGGTTACAGGCATTCCTTAGAAAACATATCAGTAAATCATCAATGAGCAGAATAGATCAGAAAAGTATATCTCTGCCAATTATCTATCCCTTTATGGAGATGAAGGAATTTCTGGCTTTCGTGTTTTTGTATCAGGAAGGAACTTTCCTGATATTTAGATTGCAGTTTTTTTACACAAACTCTGGATGCTTGTTATTGATTGTTTTAGGCCGAAACAATAAATCGCAAATTTAATGTTAACGCGATACAAAGCTGTGCAATACACACATCGTAAAAAGCAGCAAAAATCGCAATAAATGGTTCCCTTAAATGTGCTAAAATAATCTTATGGCAGCTTGAAGTATTTAACCGATCAAATAAATCCCTTTATGACCGATCGGATGGACGCCCCCACATTGTTAACCAATCGGATGGAGCTCTTTTACGTCAGATGTTCACCTACTACGTAGAGGAGGGTCATTTGGAGAATAAGTTATGTTATGATGACTATTATTTAAATTAAACTGTTGCAATGAAAATAGAAATTGTGTTTTTGGTTGTTTTGTATCGCAAGTTATATTGTCAACGCAATATTGATCACTAATATCGCAAATGGCGAGTTTTCCTCATGTCGTGCAGCCCCTAGTTTGTTTTGAGAAACACTAGAAAAATTCTGTTAGCAATCTACAAATGAATCCCACATATTATAATTGGAAAAGCCAGAAAGTGTTCCATTAAAGTCATTTCTGAGAGTGTTTGGGGACGCAGAAATGAACTTTCATTTACTGAACCCTGATTTTTGCTTTTGGAATCGATCTGCCGTTTAGTGAAGCTCTAGCTTTTGTTCAACCTGGTTTGTTGTTAAATTATTAGTTTGGGCTCAGTGACTGCTTTAAATGATCCATTATTTTGTTTAACAGTGAATAAACTGCTATTTTTAACTGTTCCAGCTCAGTGGCCTTGTGGGAGAGTGTCCGCCCTGTAACTGGAAGGTTGTGAGTTCAAACCCAGGCAGAGTCATACTAAAGACTCTAAAAATGGGACCCAATGCCTCCCTGCTTGACCTTCAGCATTAAGGGGTTGGATTGGGGGGTTGACCCACCAAATGGTTCCTTAGTGCGGCTGTGTCTGCAGCTCACCGCTCCACCAGGGAGGTGTGGGACAGATAGTGGGACTTTTATTTATTTAGTTATTTTGAAATAGTGTTTCCTTGTTTATCATGGAAGTTAAGCTCCAAAAATAACCTACAACAGGTGGAATCTGCAAAGTAGTCTTTATTTCTTAGGATAGTTGCAGCTGTTTTAGCTCTTCACTAGCTAAACTGGTTTTTAGTTATTATGCAACAAAGACGCATCAGTGCTTTGTTTATCACTAATCCTGGCTATCAAACTGAACATTTAATCTGTGTTAAATTGTTTTTATGTGGGTCAGCGCTCAGTTTTGGTAAAGTTGTGATAGCTGTGATGTCTTGATGGTACTTTTCAAACAAACCTTTTTGTTGTTCTGCTTGATGTCATACGGATCCAGCATTTTGTAATTTCTGAGAGAGATTAAAATAAAACATAAACTACTGAATAACTGCATTAACATTAGAATACAGAGAATTATCTTTGAAGTATTTCTTACATTTTTTCTGGATGAAAGTGGTGTAAAATAGCACAGAATGCCAGGCCATTTCTCCAGGAAGTGGAGAAGTTTGAGATCTTTACTCCCTTGTGATCCTGCGTGACCTCCTGACACCACTTCAGCAGAGACTGGCTGGACGTCGCCGAGGCCGAAGAACTCTGAGGACACAACAGGAAAGAAAACAACGTTACCAACAAGAGAACAGTGAACAGAACAGACAGCAGGAGGCCCAAACCGGTGTTAGTGAAATATTCTGGCTCCATTTTGAAGTAGAAGAAGGGAGACGAGCAGAGAAACTACAGATGAGCCGCAATGAATTATGGGAAAGAGGAGCGGATGCCAGACTGAGGTCAGAGGAACAACAGTTTGGTTTCCCGCAGAGAAAGAGAAGCACAGAAGTTTGCTTTGAGGAGGTTTCTGGAGAAGGTCAGAGAAGGTCAGGAGGAGGGACTGCTCTGTCTAGTTACTATGATGATGGATAATGATGTTTGCAGATGATGATGTGATCTGTAGTGAGAGCAGGAAGCAGGTGGAGGTTTGATCAGGAATGAAGGTCAGCTGCAGCAGAACAGAGCATCTGTGTGTGAATGAGAGGAACTGAAGAGGAGGGTGGGGTTACAGGGAGCAGAAGGTGGAGAAGGTGGAGGACTTTGGGTCAACAGTCCTGAACAACAGAAAGTGTTGGAAAGAGGTGGAGTGGCGTCTGCAAGCAGGTTGGAACGGGTGGAGGAAGGTTTCAGGTCTGATGTGTGACCAAAGAGAGTCATCCAGAATGAAAGGAAAAGTGAAGAAGACTGTGGGGAGATGTTGTTGGTTCAGAGACTCTGATGCAGAGACAGGAGGCGGAGCTTAAGACGCTGAGGTTCTCTGTGGGACCGGGATGGATCAGGAATGAATCCACCAGAGGATCAGGAATGAATCACAGGAATGGATCAGATCATGGATGTTCTGGAGATCAGTGAAGGGAAGCAGATGGAGACGTTTGGACACGTTTGGAGGAGGAACAGTGATGATGATGATGAGGTTCATGCATGTAGCAAAGGAGGACCTGAGGGTGGTTGATCTGAGTGGGGAGGAGTCAGAAGAATTGACCTCTAAATGGAGCAGCTGAAAGACAAAGATGTGCATAAATGTGTGACTCATATCCAAATGTTTTTGAGATAAAATAAAATCGTATTTCTTGAACTTCTAAGGCTTTGAAAGAGACGTCCGTGTTCGTTCCTCCCACTCTTGTCACCTTACCATTAAAGCGTCTGGCTCAGGGCTAGAAAGGTGGAGTTTGTAGTCAGTTGTATCGGGCGACAGAGGGGAAACATGTATTTTGTGTCACTTTGTTTGTGTCTTTGCTTTTTTTGGTCCTCCAGTTGTAGAAATGTTTTTGGACAGCCAAAACAGAAAAGGTACCATTACCGGGTATCCATTACCGGGTATCCATTACCGGGTATCCATTGCCGGGTATCCATTACCGGGTATCCATTACCGGGTATCCATTACCGGGTATCCATTGCCGGGTATCCATTACCGGCCAGTCGTCTCTCCTTTGACTAGTTTTTAAAAAAAAGAAAGCTCTGCTGCCACTTTTGGCTTCTTGGGTTGATTTTAACGGTTTCATTTGACCTTTTTATTTAAAGAACAAAGCCTTTTTTTCTTCTTCTCTTGTGTTCAATAATGAATCATCCATGCCTGATTCGCCTCATGTCTATGTCTTACCCAACAAAAAGAATGCAGGATGCTGCTTCTCTGAAGCACTTCGCTGTGTCCTTATGCTTCTATGTCATATTCATGTGGAGGTTTTTTATGAATGTGTTCCTGCTGGTATGTCCAGCTCCAGCAGTATGTATTTGGATCCACAATTATCTGATAGTATGATCCAACACAGAGGCGATGGCTGCTTTTATTCATTCCCTTTTCTCCCCACATTCAGACTGAGGCTTCCCTCAACACAGAAATAATTATTATTTATTTTATTTCACTGACTCAATTGACTTATATTCCTCGAATGGGGTCCATTTCAGACCAGCTGACTGTGCACGTCACTGTGATAGTCTAAACTGGAACAATAAAGGTTTGTTGTGTCTCTGTGCTTGTTGTTGCTAAGCAGCAGCCCTCTTTTCTTTAACACGGTGTGATAGACATAATCATGTTCATGCAGAGCTGATGTGTGAAATGTTTCCTGCTTGAAATAGATGTTAAAAAGTGTTGCATGCACCTTAATATTCATAAATAGTACAATATGATGTGTAAACATTTTTTTCTGAACTGTGCAATAAGCTGCTGTCAGTGGAATTCCTGTTCTGATCAAATGAAACTACATTGAACTTTTTCTTTCTTTGTTTAGTGAACTTCTGGCTCCAGACTTTACGGAGACCTTCTACTCTGAAGATGGGAAACCGGTGACTTTAACCAATCATAACCACACGGTAAGTGTTCCATCTGTGTCCATCCATCTTCTTCAGCTGGGGTCATGGGGGCAGCCAGATTTCCTTCAGCTCCACTGAGGGAATCTCATAGCAGTTTAGAACTGTAGTCTCTCCAGCAAGTTCTGGGTCTTCCCCGGGGCCGCCGCCTAGTGGGACATGCCCAGAATCCTCCCCAGGGAGGCATCCGCCCCCAACAAGGATTGGAATAGATGGAATTAATTAAATAAATAAATGGAAAGCTTTGCTTTCTGGCTCAGCTCTCTCTTCACCACAATAGACCAGAACAGCAGCCGCTGAACAGCAGACGCCGCTCCAATCTGCCTGTCAATCTCACGCTACGACCTTCCCTCATTCATGAACAAGACCCCAAGATTCTTAAACTCCTCCCTCTGGGGAGGGAGCAGTCCACCCAGAGGGGACAAACCAGGACAAACTTGGAGGTGCTAATTCTCCTTCCAATAAAGCTGCCCTGATGCCTAAAAACGAAAACTCAGATTTTATTAATTTTTTTATTCGATTTCTGATTTTTCAATGTGAATATCTTCATTCACCGTTAAACATCAAATGATCCTGATGAAGTGGAACCAGGATTTGGGTCCAGTGGTTCTGGAAGACCTTCGTTTCTGGAACAAAGCAGATAAACCTCATCCTTTGGAATGTTGTTTGACATTCTAACGTATTATATATGCGGATGAAGAAGAACGAAAGACCACCAGCAGTACCCCCCCATGGAGATCAAGCACTCGGCCGGCGTTGTTTAAAGACAGCAGAGCTGTCTCACATCAGCCTTTAACAAAGCCCGTCACGCTTGCATGCTTCCTATTTCTGCTTACAAAAGAAAAGCCAGAAAATACTGGAATTTGTTCGGCTTTTCCTGCTGCTTTGACTTCACCTCCAGGATTTTCATCAGGACTCTTCTAATTCTGTCACAGAACAAGGACAGATGTTTTTTTTCAGAGAACCATGGATGCAGAAGAATTACTGGGACAATGTGGATCCGTCTGTCCAAAAACCAGTCTGAAACCAGCAGAGGACTGCAGACTTCAGTCCAGAGCAGGAGATCCACCGCCATCTGTTTTCCAGATTGCTGGTTAGCTCAGCCTGGTGCCCCTCCCTCAATCTGATTGAATGAACACACCTGGTCCAGGTAGACGGCAGTAAGCAGTGCAGGGAGAGCTGGAAAACCAGCAGGATGGTGGATCTCAAGGACCAGGACTGAGCAGTCCTGCTGCAGAGGACAACACCCAGACACACAACCACACACACACACACACACACACACACACACACACACACACACACACGGGAGCTATAGTCTGACCTTAAGCACGGTCTGTGAGACTATAGTCTGACCTTGCGCTTTCCGGTCTGTTAACGACTATAGAGTCACGAGCCTTAAAAACCGGTCATAATGTGACTATAGTCGAAGCCTTCGCTGGTCTGTGTGACTATGATGCGACCTTAACCGGTCTGTGATAGTGCGACCTTAAGCAGTCTGTGCGACTATAGTCTGACCTTAAACCGGTCTGTGCGGCTATAGTCTGACCTTAAACCGGTCTGTGTGACTATAGTCTGACCTTAAGCGGTCTGTGAGACTATAGTCTGACAGCAAAGCGGTCTGTGAACTATAGTCTGACGCGGCGGTATGTGTACGACTGCTAACCTGACCTTAAGCGGTCTGGAATATAGTCTGAACGCCAAACTTAAATACGTGGCTATAGTGCGACCGCCATCCAGTCTGTGTGACTTCCAGTCTGACCTTAAACGGTCTGTGTGACTATAAGTCCTGAAGCGCCAACCGGTCTGTGAGAGCTATAGTCTGACCTTAAACCAGTCTTCGGGCTGTAGTCTGACCCTTAGCAGTCTGTGAGACTATAGTCCCGAGGCCCAGCCGGCCGGTCTGTGAGACTGCGCATTCTGGTGTGTCTGACTATGCGCTCGGTCTGTGTGACTATAGTCTGACCTTAAAACCGGTCTGTGTGACTATAGTCTGACCTTAAGCAGTCTGTGAGACTATAGTCTAACCTTAAACCGGTCTGTGAATATAGTCTGACCTTAAGCAGTCTGCAATGGCGATATAGTCTGACGCTAACCGGTCTGTGTGACTATAGTCTGACCTTCCAAACCGGTCTGTGTGACCCAGTCTGACCTTAAGCGGTCTGTGTGACTATAGTCTGACCTTAACTAGTCTGTGTATTTATAGTCTGACCTTAGTCGGTCTGTGTGACTATAGTCACGACCTTAAGCTTTCAGTCTGTGAGACTATAGTCTGACCTTAAACCGGTCTGTTAATGACTATAGTCTGACCTTAAACAGTCTGTGAGACTATAGTCTGACCTTAAGCGGTCTGTGTGACTATAGTCTGACCATGGCGTCTGTGAGACTATAGTCTGACCTTAAGCGGTCTGTGTGACTATAGTCTGACCTTAACCGGTCTGTGTGACTATAGTCGACCTTCGCCGGTCTGTGTGACTATAATGAAGCCTTAACCGGTCTGTCGCTGACTATAGTCTGAAGCGCCAAGCCGGTCTGTGCGTGACTATAGTCTGACCTTTAACATTCATGACTATCGTCTGACCTTAAAAGCGGTCTGTGAGACTATAGTCTGACCCTTCGCTGGTCTGTGGCGGAGAAGGTTGGGAAGTACTGATCTAATACAAAACAATACTGTTTGAGGTTGTGTCTGCACAACAGCTGCAAATTTTCCACGTATGAATTGTCGGTGCTCCGTGATCCATGCATGATCTACGTGATCCATAGGCGGCCGTGGTGCAGTGGTAGGGCGGTCGACCCATGATCGTAATCTTGAGTTTGATTCCCGCCTGTGCAGTCCCAGTGTCCGCCCAGGCAAGACACTGAACCCACCTTGCCTCTGGTGGTAGCGGCGCCTGTGTTTGGCAGCGAGTAGCCGCAGTGAATGTGTGTGTGACTTGGTAGATGGGTCATTGACTGTAAGCGCTTACTTTGTCCTTGTAGGAAGGCGCTATATAAATATCATATTGCAATACCACGGTCATTGTATTCGTTGGCGTGCTCAGATGTCGGTGAGTTCAACCGACAGGTCTTCAATTCGTTTAGAGATGTTCATTTCACGTAGTTCAGGGCACGAAGCGATACGACCTAAGCGAAAACTCCGATTTTATTTTTATTTGAATTTCTGATTTTTCAATGTGAATAGCTTCATTCACCGTTAAACATCAAATGATCTGATGAAGTGGAACCAGTTTAGTTGTGGTTTCTGAAGACCTTCATTTCTGGAACAAAGCAGATACAACCTCATCCTTTGGAATGTTGTTTGACATTCTAACTTGAAGAAGTAATATAGGATGAAGAAAAACGAAAAGACCACCACCAGCAGTACCCCCCATGGTGATCAAGCACTCGACCGGCGTTGTTTAAAGACAGCAGAGCTGTCTCACATCAGCCTTTAACAAAGCCCGTCACGCCTGCATGCTTCCTATTTCTGCTTACAAAAGAAAAGCCAGAAAATACTGGAGATTTGTTCAGCTTTTCCTGCTGCTTTGACTTCACCTCCAGGATTTTCATCAGGACTCTTCTAATTCTGTCACAGAACAAGGACAGATGTTTTTTTTCATAGAACCATAGATGCAGAAGAATTACTGGGACAATGTGGATCCGTCTGTCCAAAAACCAGTCTGAAACCAGCAGAGGACTGCAGACTTCAGTCCAGGGCAAGTCACCATGCATCTGTTTTCCAGATTGCTGGTTAGCTCAGCCTGGTGCCCCTCCCTCATTCTGATTGAATGAACACACCTGGTCCAGGTAGACGGCAGTAAGCAGTGCAGGGAGAGCTGGAAACCAGCGGGATGGTGGATCTCCACACACACACACACACACACACACACACACACACACACACACACACACACACACACCTTCTTCCTGAGAAACAACATCCTCACAATCTCTTTCTTTTGTTTTCCTATAAATGTGAGTTTTCTTTTTATTTTACGTGTTTCCATGAGGGAAATTTAGTTTCGCAAATCCAGTTTGCTCAATTTCATAGTCAATGGAAACGCCGTGTTCAAGAGGTAGAGGCGTGGAAAGAGGCGGGGACTCACAGTAAGCTCACTCCTGTTTGGTGACAGTCGTTGCCATAGATACGATGACTCAGAGCGACTCAGACCAATCACTGTCGACTGGTTTCAAACATGGCGGCGCCCGTGTCAGGAAGCAATGGTGAGGGATTCGGCGTGAACTGGAGAGAGCCGGAGGCACAGCATTTGGGCGACGTCACGCCTCGATTCGTCCATCGTCTTTACAGTCTAAAGGCGTGTTTGAGGTGAACCAGCGCCTCGCCTCGCTTGTCTGCGAGCCCAGGCGACTGCAAGCGGGCGTAGGGAGAGACGCCTGGGAGGACGGCGGACGCTGAGCTGCAGTGAGACTGAACCAGAACAGGAAGTTGGGATTGTCCTCAACATTCAATTGAACTTAAATGTTTTTCCACATCCAAAGAATCCAAAGGGAACATTCTCAGAACATTCTAGACACTGATGGTCACGTGACTTTATTCAAAGTCTGTCCACACATTGGACTGGAATGATTGACTGATCCGTGTTGATGATGTCATCACGTGTGTGTTGTCCGCTGATGCACTGGTCATTTTAGAATTTACTGCCATTAAAAAAAAGATGCTGTTGAAACGTTTTACAGTGCCGGCATAAACAACGTTGTACTTTTACGCCTGGATAAAAACGCATCACTTTATATTTGGGGAAAAAAGGCTCTGGGTTCTTATGGGTTAAAACCAATATCAGCAATAAACCAGTTACAAATAAATGTCTTTGATCCTTTCATTTGTAATGGCTTTCCAGTCTGGTGTTTTCTA
>CM074505.1:15339657-15399763 GCA_037389245.1 Oryzias sinensis | reverse complement strand
CCCCCGACCATACTTTCATTTAGAGAGCAGAGGCGGAGGCTGGGGGGCTGGACGAGTCCTTGAAGTTACAGAAGTAGTCAAAGGGTTCTTGAGTGGCAAGGCTCAAGAATGCCTCCAGGATTGACAGACGGGGGGGGAGTGGTCCCTATTGGGCGTACTCCAACTACGCAGCCTCCCTAGGAAAGTCTACTGCAGAGGGCTGGAGAGGAAAACTGACCTGATAGGCTGATATCTGGTTGTGGAACACCGGAACAGCTTGACAGTCAATGGGAATTTTCTAACCCACTTGTGGTTTGAGGATTTGGAAAAAGTGTTCTACCTCGTCTGTTGTGGTGTTTTGTTAGAGGAGGGTCTGGGCCTCCAGCTACAGACCGTCTGATCTCTGTACAACCAGATCCAGAGTTTGGTTCTGGAAGGAAACCTGTCCGTACCTTGGAACAGTCCAGCCTATTCCAAGTGCTTGTTGGACTCTGGCAGAGCTTCCCTTCGCTAGCGTTTCTATTTTTATGGAATACATTTCTAGATCCATGGACTGAAGGGAGTTTGGTTTTGAGGACTGCAGTTTAGCTGCTACTTCTCCACATCGAGAGGAGCCAGATGAGGGGGCTCAGAAAACTCTCCCACAATCCCCCCTGGACGCCTCCCTGTTTTCTGGTGTAGACCCCGAGAAACACCACGATACGCTGAAGGGACTACGTCTCCTCCTTGGAGTTCCACTGGGGTTGAACGGATCCTGGCTGAGCGGCGATCTGTCTGGCTCACTGAGGCTTTCGCATCAATGATGACGATGGCAGAAGGTTAATGGACAGAACTGTTTTGCTACGTTCACAGCAAACACGCATTGCAGGTCTATTCTGCGTCTGGCACATTTGTGTTGCCGTGTCAAGTTTACTGCTGGACACTTGTTCTAAAAGGTGTCACTAAACACGCGGTGTGGGAGGAGCTACCGTCTCTGCTAGACCTCATCGCTTCATCAGAGATCTGGTTTATATGTTTTGGAGAGCTCCTCCTTCAGCAAAGCTAATCTTTCAGCCTCTGGCTCAGAAATTCTTGTTTTAGTATTAATTTATTTTGTTTTCATTTACCTTAGATAAAAATCTGTTTTACATGGCAGACCTGCCATCCAATCCTTTGTCTTAATTAGATTCCCTGTCATGTTTGACTGGCCGGTGAATGTCCGTGTCGTGTGCCAGACTGACAGGAAGCTGTCCAGATGACTTTGGGACAACAAACTTATTTATAACAATCACAACAAAGCCTAATCAAAGGTTCTGCTTTCCCTCAGTCATAAATGGACCTTCACAGCAGGTCATCCTTCATGTCGCCCATGTTAGAGTCTGACTTTGGTCACAGCATTGTACAGCTTCAGGTCATGGGAGTCATTTCAAGGACGCTGTCAGCCAGTTTCAAAGCAAGCCGAGCTCCTCACAGCCACATTAGGATGACTAATCCAGATAGTGTGGCTAAACATATGGAGGATATGATGGCGGCCACTGTTGACCCCTCACCTCCTGTTCTCCTGTCAGCCTCAGCTGAGGCCTTTCTGTTCCTAACGGTTGGGGCGCCTCATTACCACCCGTCAGGTATTTGCCATGTTCAGTGTCTCCTCTGCCCTCTATCTGCTGGTTCATGCTCCTATCTTCTCTGGGCGGCACGTCCATCTGCTTATAGATGATCTTTCTCCTCACGAGTACACAGGAGACGGTGATGACTCCCCCTCAGTGCTTGGACTCGGGCCTGGGGCCGACACTGTGCAGAAGTGTTTACATTAGCCTTTATGCACAGAACCAACTTATCGCAATCACATCACCGGATCACTGATGTGATTGCAATAAGGAAAACGGAATAGAGAACATTAAACGATGATAAATCAGCTGTTAAGGAGCTCTCTATTAAAATTAAGCAAGTTTAAGCATAGCCAGGAAGTGCTTGCTTTAAGAAAGCTGAAAACTTCCATCTGACACCCCCATTAGAACGAATGCTGTAAGCTGGTTGTTGAAGTGTGACGCCTCATTAGTGTTTCCTTCCTTTCATAATATTCATTTCCAGCTATTAATCCGTCCATAGTAAGACGAACAGATGCTGTGTTAATGGTTCACAGACCCCCAGCCCATGGGCTGATGGGGGTCTGACCAGGATACACATGTCTGTTCACACTTTAAAGAGAAGAAGTACCAGGGACTCAGAGAAGAACTGGAGAAAGCCTGGAAAGTGAAGGTGACAGTGGTGCCTGTGGTAATTGGAGCACTGGGGGCAGTAACCCCCAAGCTGGAGGAGTGGCTACAACAGATACCTGGACAGACCTCAGACCTCTCAGTCCAGAAAAGAACAGGAACAGCTAAGATACTGCAGGACCCTCGAGCCCCCAGGCCTCTGGTAGAGGACCCCAGCTAGGGGGAGAAACCCCCACGGAGGGGGAGGGGGGCGTTTTTGGTTTGTGTGTTTATCTCTGGCGGCCTGCGATCTGTACATGTCCTGTCGACTTAATGACTTAATGCACTGAAGGTGTAGAGAGCTTTGGGCCGGTAAAGAAGATAGCAAAGTGCTATAGAAGTATTTACCATTTATTAAAATGACAGATCTTTCGAAAAACTTCCCATCAACCCCTCTGACTGGTCTCATGCTCCACAGCCCTTTTAGGCATTCTGGGTAGTGTAGTCAATGTCATCATCCTGACTGTTTTGCATGGTGTGTTGTGTGATCCAGGTCACCTTATGGACCAAAACAGCCCAATACTCCCTGAGAGTAATGGAGTAGCATGGACTGTACTTCCCTCCTGAGGCTCTTTGGGCTAAATATGGATCTGTTGTGCTTTTTGTGTCTCTGCTTTGAAGTCGATTTAGAAAGCCGTTTGTATTTTCTGAGATGTGATATGAAGCTAAAATTAGAAAGAACTTTCTTTTTTGGACGGACAGAGTGTCAGAGAAATAAACGACGGTTTCTTATTGGGACTTTATTGTTGTGTTCTTGTAGGTTTTCTTTCTTTTTTTCTAATGTTAGACATCCAGGAAAGAGTGAATGCAACATTCACCCATTCTGTCTAAACAGCTATTCAATGGATCTTTACATATTTGACTTTGTCAATAATTCCACTTTTACCATATTATACTCAGATTACATGACTACTTTTTAGCAAGAGCAAACTGTAAATTATATTAAAATTCAAACAGAGACATTTATGTGACACGTGAGATTACAGCAGACGTCTGAGGATATGTGAAACATTTCAGGCAAAGGAGAAAGCAGATTAAATGAGATAAAAGACAAAAGAACACAGAAGACACGAACATCCAAGCATGAAGTGAAGCTTTGCTCTGAAATGGAGAAACTCCAAAAGTGAAATCATATTCATCAGCTATCTTTATCAAATACAAAACTTACAATGTTGCCACGGAAACCCTCAAACACTCCCCACACCACAAACCACACCCCCTGCCTCCGACCTCCAGGACAGAACTACTCAAAGTTTTGAGGTGGATTGACCAAATATGGACTTTCTTCACCATTATAGAAATAAATCATTAAAAAAATCACATGATGTATATTTATAAAGCACTTGTGTTTCTTTAACCTGTGTTTGTGTGTATTTTAGGCTGAACTGTCATTCTGGTTGATAGTGGACACTTTTCATCTGTCAAACGTGTTTGCAGATTGTATGAAGGATGCAGACGGTTCCAGCTGAGCTCTGTGTCCTCGTGCTCACCGTGCTGCTGCGCTCCTGCTGGGCTTTGGCGTTGGCCTCACGGGGGTCCGCTGCTCTGTGCTCGGGGTAGCAGACGTGGAGTCGAGTCGGAGTTGAGGCCCGCGGGCTGCATGCGGCCCCCCCCCCGGAGTAAATACATGCAGCCTGCCAGATCATTTTCAATTCTTCATATTATTGGCCTGGCGATGCTTCATACTGGTGAGAGATTTTGGTGACGTTAGATTAAGGAGGCTGACAGGTCAGTTATCATAGGGGGGGGGGGGTGGTCATCATCCTCTTCCTCCCTGTCAATCATGGTGCAGAAATAAATTAAAATAAACAGATAAAATCACTGAGGGACAGCCAGACACCAAAACCCACAATCCACCCAGACAGGATATGGGAATGGTATCCCACAATTCCTTGCGCTGCCAGATCTGACAGTGGGCCCAATCCCAGTCTGTCTGTGACCTTCACTACGATATCAGCTACATATCCCATCATGCAGTGCGTCAGCTGCCTTGCTGAACACCAGCGTTGCCAGGACGGGTCTAGATTCTGAATTTGTGGTTCAAATAGCTTTGGGAGGGGGGACGGGTTTGGGTTGGGTTTTGGTTCGGTTCCTTATTGAAACTCGTGTGGGGGGGCAAGTGAGGCGACTCCTCACCTGTAAACTGTTCTCTCCATCGTGAGAAACTAATAATATGATTCTGACAGGAGATATGGAGAAAAAATCTGTTGGGATATTATAAGTTTATTTGGAGTAAAATGACATGAAGGTTTTCTTTTATAGCTACTTTATTTCTAAATTACTTCTAACTCATTTTGACATAATATGTTGTTATGGAGAGCAAAATATTGAACATAATGTAAAGTTTAAATTGATTTATTTTGGAATAATATTACTTTCTGTCTTTTGATTCATATTTATGTCAAAAATAATTATATTTTTAAAGTTTTAAAGTTAGAAAATTCAGTTTTAGAGTCTTCATTGAATGTTTATCCACAGGTGTGTTTGGATTTAGGCCCCCTGTGCCGTTATTATCCACTATATGCTTGAAACGTTGAAAGGCTGAGAGTTTAAACGTTTTCACTCTGACTGCAGAAATGTGACGTGAAAAACCCGACCTTTAGTCCTTTTCATGGATGAAATGTTTTCATATTTTCTGTCTAACTGACAGACAAACTCTGAGAATTATTTAGTTATTAAACCTTAAAACATATGTTCGGATGAACAGCCGCGTTTGATTCCTGTCTGTGCATCAGTGCTGATGTGAAAGAAAAGATTCTATTTATGAAGGAAGTCAACTTTTACTGCAAATGTTAGTGACGTCAGTCACAAAGGCTGTGTCTCACAGCCACTACATACATTTTCCACGTATGACATGTCGGCCTTCCGTGATCCAGCCGTGATCCACGTCATTCATACGTGTTTCGTCGACGTGCACAGCGTCGACGTGCACAGACGTCCGTCGAGGGTTTCAGCCGACGGGTCTTCACCCCTCCAGAAGTCTACACTGAGTGGGGGTCTCCTGCTCCCTCGGTCTGGCTCGTCCGGGTGGGGGCTCAGGTCTCTTGCAGGGAGGAGGCAGGTGTCAGGAGGAAGCGGGGTGAGAAAACGCCTCTCAGCATCTGCACCTCTCAGGTGTAATTTGGCCGGATTTGAACCAGCGACTCTCCGTTTGCCCTGTCATTGAACGCTTGCTGCTGAGAGATTTCCCTGATTTTAGGCGCCATCCACAACTGCAAGAGGAACGCTTGTCCACAGGACAGACTAGTTTAGAGGGAGCAGAGGAGGAGACGGGCCGCTCGTCCCTGAGGACCTCCTCTTTTGGACTGAAGGGGGGTCTTTGGGGAGGAGAGGACTCTATGCCATAAAGCCTCTGTTGAGCTTCCTGCTGACCCGCATGGATGTCCGTCAAAGTGTTGTTCCACTCTTTTCATTCAAAACCTCTTTAAGTATAAATAGTAAAAAAAAAAACACCCAAATCTAGTTTTGGTCAAGAAGTGCCAAAGTAAAGCGCTCCACCAGCAAACCAACCAACTCAAAAGATAAAGGGAATAGATGTGACGGCACATCATGCATTTTCAGACTCAGTGCATCAAATTCAGCTCCTCAACTCTGGGATCCTGCTATGAAAGATACGACTTATGCAGCGTTTCCCTCAGGATCATATCATAACATGAATATTTACACGTTAAAAGACACAGAATGTCTCCTCTGTCATCAATCAATCATGTTCCTTCTTCATGTAGCTGTGTGCATAAAGTAATAAAGGATTTACAGATGAAGACAGACTGCAGCTGTATCATTGGAAAAAAAGAAAAGACAAAGGGCTTCTTAAAAAACATTTATTAGTGACTGTGATGCAATAAAGCAAGTGTTGGATGGTCACATGACTTTATTCAAAGTCTGTCCACACATTGGACTGGAATGATGGACTGATCCGTGTTCATGACATCACACGTGTTGTCTGCTGTGATTGGCTGGCTTTGTAGGTATATAGGAGGTTTTGAAGTGGATTCTGGGTTGAACCGGGTGTCGTTGCAGTAAAAATAAACCACCTGTACCTCAAGCCAAATGGTACATTCCAAGATAGATTATAGATGCATTTATTTCATTTTAGAATGATGATTTTATAACAGTTTAGATCGATTTGATTGATTTGATGAACTTGCTTCAGACAGATCTATCTGGTTGGATTGTAGGGATAGAAACAATCGATTATTAAAGGTGAGTGAAGTGAGGGAGGTGCTGGACAAAAACAAATCTGTTAATGTTGTACAGAATAAATGCAGACTTGGTCGTTTAGTGGAGTTTTTGTTTGACAAATCCTGCAAAGATGAGACTTTAGTTTTAAATCTCCACTTAAACTAAACTGTTTTAGAATGGCTGTTCAGACTCCTATATTATTTTTATCCCTTATAAAAAAAGTAAATGAAAACAGAATATGCAACGATGCTGGATGTGATGGATGGTTACCAAAAACCCAACATGGGCTTAACATGTGGCAACCCCCATAATGAGTCTATAAGCTAAAAAACAATACATATAAAATCAATACATATTCAATTCATGCACTTACATGCTGATGTCAAATGTCATATGGAAAAGTACCATTCTGAAGAAGAAACCTCTTTTTTAAACCGACTTTGAAAGAGGAAGGAAGACTGTTCCAAATTCCACTCAGACTCTGCAGAAATCTAAAACATACCAACTGTGTTCTCTTTTCTACTTTTTGCTTTATAGATTTCAGTAATTAAATGCATCAATGCCATGTAAGGGGAACGTTTTTTCCTAAAACCATACTGGTCAGGGTATAATATGTTATTGCTTTCAAAATGATCCATTAATCTTTGATAGACAGTTTTTTTTAGAAACAGCTGGTAAGACAGAAACTGGTCTTTAGGTATTGAAGGGGGTTGGATCATCATATTTATAAACTGGAGGGATTTTTGCTCTGTAGCTCAATGGGTACAGTACCTTTGACCAGAGAGACATTAACATGTCAGAGGTTTGATAATAAACAGATTGATTTGGACAAATTACTATCAATATTGTCATAACCAGGTGAACTGTCTTTAAAGTTAAGTATAATATCTCTGACTTCATTCTCAGTTGTTAGTGATCAGTTAGAATCCTTAGTAATGGAGTAGTTTAGAGACTCCATTGGTCCCCGTTGAGCGACAGACTAGGGTTTATCTTAGGAAGAAGGACTTACATTTAGCAGCAGTTTGGGGAGGGTCTGAAACAAAGTTATCATAACCTGAAATTCATTGTTTTTTCCTAGTCTTTTTATTCAGTATTGAGTTGATAGTTTTCCAAAGGCAGGCAGGATTGTCTTTATGCTGGGCTAACTTTGTAATCTAAAAGTGAACCTTTGCTCCTCCTATGAAATGTTTTTTTTTATTCTAAGTGATTGTACGGTGTAGGACAGGTCAGGTATTTCTTATAGAACTTGTGTTCTAGCTGAAGTGATCCATGGTTTTGAACATTTGGCCTAATGAGACTCAGGCTGAAGAGGAAAACAGGAATAAACCTCAGAAATCATTTTCATGAATAAAGTAAACGCTTTTTGTGGCTGAAACAGCTCAGTCCATTGTAATCAACTGACTATATTTATGAATTGAATTGTATTCATTTCACTAGGATTCCTCCAATATTAATACTTTCTGACACAGGGCTTTGATCATGTTATTATAAATTAGGGCAGTGGTCAGCCACGTCCATGCGCAACACCCCAGGTTTCATAGTTTGATCTAGTATGTTAGTGAAGATATTATCTATATAGGTTAATGAAATGTTTGTCACTCTAGTGGGACTGTAATCATTGGATAAAAACTATGAGAATTCATAATGTTAAGAAATCCTTTGATTGTCCCATAATTAAACAGATTCATATTAAAGTCACCCATTAAATAACACTCCTTTCCCTCTTTAGAAACTATGTCCAATACATTTGGAATGTTTGCCACAAACTCAGTCAAATTATAATTAGGTGGTCTATAAATACAAAGGATTATGGAGAACTTTGTTTCTATGGAGACAACTTCTGTTTCAAACTCAAAAAGCTCCTCAATGTCACATCTTACTTTAAATTGTAAACCATTATTTTTTTATCCTAAATTCTATTATGTAATTTATGAATCATTGTATTTGATGCACTTGTCATGAATCTTTCTAAATTTTCTTTCTCTTTTTTAGTTTGTGAATCCCACTACGTGAAGGGACATACAATGAAATGTTCGTTCAGTCACACTCCCTCCGTTATCTGGGATTGTCTTTGAGATGTCAGGAGTCTTTACAGACGTGTTGTGTGGTTCTTCCCACATACTGGATCTACTCTATCATCTAACCATGAACTGGGAACCCAGCCTCTGATTGGTGGGGTTCAGCTGTGGTAAATCTGTCTTCCTGTCTCTCTGACATGTGAAGCAACGCTGGGACTGCCTGCTCATCCCAGGATGCATCTGTTTCCTCTCCCAGAGGACTGTTGTTGAGCAACAAACTGCAGCGTTGTTCTCTAAACCTCCATCTGGACACATGAGTCCAGTGGGCCACAGACCGGTCCACAGATCTCTGCTCAGTCCAACGTTTAGTACAGACCGCAGCAGGAAATGCTTTTATCAGACTGAAGATCAAGAAAAGTGTTTGTTTCAAACCAAGTGTTCTATGAATAAACCATATTTAGATTGATTGATGGACAGACGGACGAACGGATAGAATTCATTCCAGACTCATAGTCCAATCAATCAAAGGGAGTACCGGTACCCACTACAATAAAAAGTACAGTGTCAAGACCACACAAGTTAAGAAGTTTACGAAAAAGGACAATAGTTAATAAAAAATTAATTAATTAAAAGGACAAGAATAAAATAACAAGATAAAAACATAACTTATACACTATAAACATTAGTTACAAGGACTGGTTCCACCGTTTGGTCATGTTTTTGTCTCCAGTTTGTATTTTTGTCCTACTTTTGTTCCTTTTGTCGTCAGGAGGTTGTTGGGTCAGGACTCAGGTCTTTCTTTTGCTTCATTTATTCATGTTTATGTGAGCCTTTAAAACGTGGTTTTCCTCCACGGGTCTGTGATTTTTACGTTTGACTCCTCCAGCAGCACAATTCCTGACTATTTCTGCTTTACTCTGCTGGATTTCTGACAAAAGCTTGCAAAGCAGAGCTTTTTCTAGTCGTAGTTCCTCTGCCATCTCTCCAGAGCTCATGCTGTCTGATCACAGTTTCTGTTTTCTGGCTGTGGGATGATGAAGATCGGTTCCTCCTTGAGACAGCCTGTCAGAATGTTGAATGGCAGGATTATGATGCAGGGCTGTCTGCTTGTGTATCAGGAGGTGAGTGCAGAATGTGGACGCAGCAGGGGCAGTGGGGCAACAGACGGGAGGATTTCAAAATAAATGTCTGTTTTCCTGCTCGTTTGTCTTTGAGAATAGATGGGAAATAAAAGGACTGCATCAGCCACGCCTCTAAGGATGTCATAAAGGTCACATTTTCACGGGCAGCTCGGTCCCTGAGGACCGCCGTCCCGCTCGTCTTCTGACCTTCTGTCCTTGCAGCTGACATCAGCAGCAGGTAGAACCTGCAGCAGAACGCAGGCTCATCAAATCAGACTTTTTCATAACCCTCAGAAAGGCTGTGTGTCATGTGTCTCACATGATCACGATGCAGGGAAACATCTGAGGGAATTTTGTCTTTAAATAATGGCGCCATTATTGAATATCTTTTCATTTTGTGTCGTACTTTTATGCTGCCGGGTAAACGTCTGTTTCCCGTAAAGCCTTTCCTGTCAGGACAAAGACGATGCATTCTAAAGTTTTAACATCACAATTTTTAAGGTGACACTCTCCATATTTAATTTCCCCTGTGCGTTTTTTGAACGTCTATTTCTGCAGTGAGTGTTTTTCAGGACTCGGCTCCTGCGTTAAGATAAAAAACCCTCAGAAGGTGCAGGAAACAGTCAGAGGATATGAATTAGCATTTGACTCTTCATCTATCCGCCTTCTAGCTACACGGTGAGCAGCCAGAGAAGAAAAAAGACAACTCAGAGGCTTTTGTGCGTCTGATGTAGGTTTAGAAGTACCTATAGATTTACCTTGATTTTTTTCTGAAGAATGCATGACAGGGTAAAATATGGAAAAAGTGAGAAAGTTGTGGTCTTTAGGTGAAATGTTCACAGATATATCAGGAATGAATCACATTAAAACCACAGAAGAAGCAGGAATAAACACGCTAAGAACACGTAAACCAACGTAGAACATGAAGCGTGTGATGATTGTGATGTTTCTCTGTAATTCATCAGTGATTCATGCATCAATGATGTCATCTGAACGTGATCTGTGCGCCGTATACGTGATCTAAAAGTTACACATCAGTGGTTCATGCATGAAAAGTCTGTTAGATAAACGTGGAACGCTCCTGGAAAGACACACATTACTGGATAAATCTCACAAAAATCACACACGAGTGTGTAGGATTATATAATAATTGTGTATAAACTACATAAAATACAAATAAACTGCAAAATTCTCACCTGACCAAAATGTTGAAGATCTCAAAACCCGAATTCCTGTAAAGACCCGTCGGCTGAAAAACTCATGGGACATCTGAGCACATCGACGAACACAAAAAACAGGTATGTATGACGTAGATCACGCATGGATCACGGATGGCCGACATTTCATACATGAGATATGTGCTAAATGTACGTAGCAGCTGTGAGACACTTTGTTACTAAATAGATCCCATTGATAACGGTTTTGGACGTTTCTTTTTATGTACCATATCACTTCTATAAGCAGTTTGTTTCGTTTAGTTTGATTTTTTACAAAAATATTTCAAACACCATCAGTTGACATTGGCTGACTGATTAAACTGAAGCACAAACAAATGCCTGTTCGGTTTCATTTCAGTCTGGTTAGTCTTCCTCAGTGAGGAAGAAGAGCTGTAGTTTTTCCTTCAGAACATTGTTCCTCTGCATTCATGACTTCAGGATGTGGACGTCACCTTCCTGTCATGTGTGTTTGTATGAACAGTGCTGCTGACAGTGAAAATGTCCAAACACTTAGAGACATTGGCATGTTCAACAGGTGAAACGTTCTTTTCAACATTGGCCACAGCCTTAACTGGAACATTTCAAACATTTTACTACTAACCCAATAAAATGATCAATTATGCCATTGAATTACAGCGTGGATGCTGATCACAGCGAGGCCAAGAGGAGGCTCTAGTCTCATGACCTTAATTACCCTTTATTATCTTTTGTCTTTTTATAAATGTGAAAGAAAAAGCTGTAACTGTCCGGTTTTCTGGTTTGTGAAATGCAGAGCAGAGGTCTGTACAAACGTCTGGGAGTTCCAGAGTCTTCATAGTCGATCACATCACCCTGTAGGCTGGATCTGAGGGTGGGGCGTCTGGCATTAATGACCCCTCACAGTTGTGACATGTCCATGGCTCCTACAGCACAGGAGCGGCGGCGGCGCCGTCTCTGAAGCCATTTCACAGTTAAAACTCAGTGGTGGTCGTTTGTTGTTCCATGGAACGGCGGGAACAAGAGAAAATGAGGCCGACCTCCGCTGTGGATGGATGTAAATGTTCATGGAGATGCCATCAGCAGCAGAAGTGCCCTGCTGCCCCTTTTCCTCTGGTGTCACACAGACCCGTCTTGTTTTCTCTGTTCGCCCACACGTTTTTATTTTCTTGGTGTTACGTTTCGTTCTGTTTCTGGATTCTGTTTCAGTTTTCTGAGATAAATACAACCTCTGATAAAAAACCTAGCAAAGTATTCAGTCTTTCCAATAACCACAAAACTAAGGGGCTATTTTCCAGAACCACCTCCTGTTTGTCCCGGTCCTAATGACTTACACATGCAGCCAAGTCCAGGTCTGTACTCCACTGTTGCATCACTTCTAGTCTCTTCGCTTCCAGCAGTCCTGATGGGGATTTTGCTGCTGGGCCTGAGATCATGTGACGTCTTCAGCTTTGATGGTCAATGGTTGATCGTGATTGACTCTGGTGAGTCAAAAATGACCCGGATACAAAACAAGGCCAAGTCTTACTTCCACACTGTAGATGTAGACATTTACAGAGAGGTAATGTCCTGGTCACTGCTGGTATTCCTGTTGATGTTCTTAGGGATGGATAAGACGTCTTTGTGCACACGTTGACTCTCAGGTTTCAGACATGTCTGAACCTGACTGTGTAACCCAAACGGAGTGTTGGTCATCGAATCCTTCAGCTTCTGAGCTCTTTATTCAGATGACAGAGTTCAGGGAATAAACCTTTGATGATAAATTGATGGTAAAAATGTCATTTCTATTTAAAAGTTCGGCAACCATCACCAGTTTTAAAACAAACTAACAGTTTATCCGAGACAGGCGTCTATTGGACGTCGGCGTCTCTTCTATCGCAGACGCTGGTGATGGTAAACGGGGAAACTCGGTCAAGAAATGCAGACAAAAACACCAGATGAACATTTCAGGATTCATTGAAATGATGTGAACGTTGTATTATGTTGGCTGTGAATGTTTCTGTTCTCTTTGATGCGTCTGCCTCCGTATCAAAAATCCTCTTTGCTTTGATGCGGATCATTTTCCTGGAGACACGCCCACCTGTCCATCTTCTGATTCGTGGGTGGCTTTCTTTGCACCTCCACCTGGCAATCGTTTGCTCTCAGCCGTCTTTTCAGTGCTATCATCCATCTGCTGGCATCATTCTGGGACCCGTTTAGGATCCAGCCCTTGAATGGCGTGCAGACTCCTCACCAGAATGTTCTTTGGCGTTGACCACAGCATGGATTGTCAATGCTAATTGGTTGAATGCTGTAAATCCTTGAACCGATAGTTTTCCTGTTTCTCTTTCTTTATTCTAGTATCTTCCTCCATGTTTTGCTGCTTACCTCCTTCTACAGTTTTTCATCTATTTCAACCATCCAACTATTCAAATGTTCAGCTCTTTCAGCTTTCTCCAGCTATGACTTTTGGTCCTTCAAATCCTTGAACGTTTGAAGATATTCCAGGATTATCTGGATTATATGTACCTGGTTGGTAGTGTGATGGCATGACGCATGAGCTGGGGGTTTAACTTCGCTGGTTCGATTCCCAGCACTGGTATCTTTTTACAAAAATATCTTTTTTGTTATTGTGCTGTTTTCACTTTATTTATGGTCAACTTTGATCATTTCTTTCTTTATTTTTTTGTGCCATTTATTACCCTTTGAGTTTCATTTTCGTTCAGCAAAATTGCATTCAACCTGCACTTTCTTCTGGACATGCAGCTCCTTCTAATTGGAAGGAGTGTTTCTTTGTCGTCGCTACACTGTCTCACACTCAAATACCACACACACCGGCATCTGCACGACTGTGTACGTCCCGGAGAAGATGGGCGGGTCTTACAGGAGCCTGGCGTCCAACAGTAGCGAACACAAGTTAGACTCAGCAGCTGTTGGAAACCGGCATCAGTAAAAGATGGGCCACAGTTGGAACAAATAGAGTATGAGACAACATTCTGAAGCCAACGTCTCCCTTCTCCTGTTCAGTCATACTATAGCTGCTCCTTCCAGACCCACCCTGGACTTGGACCCGGCACACAGAACATGCCTCTAGTTATGAAAACATTAACCTAAAACAGTTATGAACAATGAGTTCTGAACCCAAACAGGAGTTTTTTTTAGAATAACTCTCAGCACAACTCAAAGCATGAGTGCTCTAAGGAAAACTCCAAAAAGGAGTGCTGTCAGAGATCCTCCAGGATCAGGAATCCAGCTCCAACAAACCAGATGGAGCTGTGTAAAGCCAGACCTGCCGCGGTGGAAATCCCAGCAGGGATGCATGTTGGTGTCTGAACTGAAGCATTAAATGCGTTCCCATCCTCCCAGTGTCCCCCCGCGGGCTTTGGTGGGTGCAGACAGCATATGGGCATGGGTGCTGGTGGCTGGGTGGAACTGCCAGTCGTAGCCCGTTGAGACATACAGACGGTGGAAATGGACTTTTATTCCAGAGCCACAGGCCTCCCTTCTCCAAGCCACCATGTCAGCATGTGTGAGTCTAGCCTGGCGGTTGCAGATAAGGGCTCAGCTGACCCCTTTGCCCCGCCAGCGGTCATTAGCTCATGCTAGATGGAACTCCCAAAGGGCTTTGACGCCCATCTCAATCTCTTTTTAAAGTCCTCGTTTAGAAATGAAGGAGGAGAAGATGGAGGCTATATCTCTGTAGACTGAGGAAGTTTCTAGCAGTCTGGTGGTTGGCCAAACACTTCACCCCCTATGCCGTCTGCACCTTCAAATGTCCTTGAGGAGATCCCTGACCTCCCATTGGTCCTCACTGGTGTGCGGGTTAGAAGGAAGCCAGCCCAAATAGATAGAGTGGTCTGTTGATCCTCTGCATTCAGAGGAGAAGACAGAATCCCCTTTCACTCAAAGCTTCCCCTTCTTCTCGTTTCACATTTTCTGTTTAGCCTGCTTTAGCATGAAACTTTTAGCATTTTAGTTTGAATGAATCACAGCATCAAGGCGTCAAAAACACACTGGAATAAAAAAAAACATGTTCAGAGCTGAACTGCAACACAGTTACAGTTTTTTAATGGAACAGAGCTGCTTTTGAGATATTTAGATTACATTTTTACAGAATCTGATCTGATAAACACCAGATTATAGCAAACATGTGAAGAAAAAAACTGTGTGTGTGTGTGTGTGTGTGTGTGTGTGTGTGTGTGTGTGTGTGTGTGCGCGCGTGTGTGTGTGTGCATGTGTGTGTGTGTGTGTGTGTGTGTGTGTGTGTGTGCGCGTGTGTGTGTGTGCATGTGTGTGTGTGTGTGTGTGTGTGTGTGTGTGTGTGTGTGTGTGTGTGTGTCCATTAATGATTATGAATAAGAAGACGTCGTCTTTCATCTTTGTTTATTCTTCCTTATTTTATATCAACATATTTCTTTATATCTGAAAGATATTCAACAAAGTTTCTTTGTTGGATCAGAATCAAATTCTGTTTCTTCACTTAAAGAAACTCAGACTTCAACCGTTTGTGTTTTAAAGCCTCATCTCACATCTGTTGACTCTAAAAAACACAAAGTTTGCTCATCAACCACAAAAAGTGATCCTGTTGTTTTAGTCTTTGAATGATCCAGTTTTAACATTCCTGAATGTTCCTTCAGCATAGGTTGTTTAGCAGAAAGCCTGCTTAGTTTAGAGTGTTGTAACCAAATGTAAACCCTGCCTGTGTCTGTGCTCATGACAGGAAAGCGGCCAGAGGAAGCAGAGTTTGGATGAGTGTGAAAGCAGAATGCTCCGTCATTGCTGCTGAAATGTGGCTGTTTGAGTCTGCAGGTGCATTCATGAAATGCACTACTGATGGTGGAAGGCCTTCACTGCTGATAGGACAGCAGACTGGATGGATGTAATGCAGGAAGCTGAACTCCTGCACATAAATGTCCGCTCAACCTTTTTGTCGTGTTTGTTTAAACACAAGGACTGGCGCAGTCCAGTTCTCCAAGTCCGGCTACATGGATAGGGTGGAGTCAGAAGCGGATCTGAATCGTGGAAATCCTAAACAGGAACTGTCCACGGGGGGGGGTGAACAACGACCAGCACTCGTCTGGATGATCACAGCGGGGAAGCAGGTGGAGACGTTTGGAGAGGAGGAGCCATGAAGGTGATGGAGGTGATGGAGGTTGGAGCTACCAGCAAAGAAGAGGAGGGCCAGAGAGGAGGTTGATGGATGTAGAGGAGGGTCAGGTGGAGGAAGATGATGTGCTGTAGCGCCCTCTAAAGGGAAACATAAAGAACCAGGAGAGGAATCCAGCTGATGTTTTATCTTCTCCTTGTGGCGTAACAAGATCCTGTCTGTCTTCATGAATAACGTTCAGGTGTTTGAATGTCGCTGACATGAACCAAATCTATAACAATTGTGGGTGGAGAAAATGATGGTTTATTGTGACTAAGTCATTGTTGNACTTAATTTCTACAGAAATCTCTCCTGCTGCTATCCTTCTCCAGCCGGTGGAGTCAAAGTTCAATACGAGCATTTTCTAAGATGCTGTGAGGAACGGGCATCCACTGCTCTGACTGACTGATCAGAACGGAGACCCGCCCATTCATGATGTCACAGCAGGACGAGGAGCTCAGAGGCGTCCTCATCTTTTTGTTTCATTAAGCTCTCTGTTGTGAGAAAAGATCCAGAGCTGAAGCACCGGGGGGGCTAATTACTGCAGCAGCCCCCTCATCTGCCAGGACATCCAACCCTTCATCATCGCCACGCCTGGATGGATTCCTCATGACGCCTTTTCCTCTGGAAGCAGCTTAAACCGGAATGTTCTCATTCTGACCAGAAACACCAAACTCTCTCTGTTCCAGTCACCTGTAGTGACACGTTGTGTACAACAACAACAAACACACAAGCATCAGCTGTCTGGCTGGCAGGTCGCCTCCTGTTTCCCTTCTCCTTTCTGTTTAACAGAAATATCAATATGCAGTTTACTGTGTGCAAAAGAACCTGAACCAGAACCCTGGAGTCAAAGATACTTTATGTTTTTCTGAATCAATCGATTATCTATAAAGCACTTTTCATATAAAAGTAGAACACAAAGTGCTTTACATTAAAACAAAATAAAATAAAAATAAGCACAAAAATTAAAAAAATAAGGCCCCCTCCCCGTCCCTACACACAGCCCCCCACTCCTTTCACACCTCCCACCCCCTAACTGATGGGGAAAGACAATTAGAAACAGGCTGAGCACGAAAACAAGATGTTGGAAACACTAATAATTCTGACCTCCCGCTCTGTGATGCTGCATAACCAGCCAAATGCAGCATCACAGGTGGGGACCGCTCCACCACAGCTAAGCAGTGATGCAGGTTCCCCTCTAGAGCCGCAGTAGCTGAACAGAGGGGGGGTCCCAACCGAGGAAGCACCAGAAAAATATGAATATATATTGTAAACCGAAGTTATAGATTAGAAGTATTAAATAAATAACGATATTGTTAATAGAATGAAGCCTGAGTTATGCAATAAAAATAGTCACAAACAAGTAAATCATTTTTTCAGCTATTAAGAACATTATCCTAATTAGTGTTTATTTTAAAGAGTAAAGAGAGTTAGAGATTAGAGAATTAGAGAATTCTTCTAATATAAAAGTTACTATTTACTACGATATGTAACAATTTGGGTTATTGTTAAAAAAGTTGTTGTAGATCAACATCTAAATAGTATGTACTATATATATATATATAAAGAGAAACACAGCGGTGAAAGGGCTGCCTGTGGCTCTAGAGCCTCAGTGTCATGGTCGGACTACTAGGGAGACCCAGATGCTGGAACCCAGAAGAAACTCAGGAGACGAGGTATAGTCAGGAGGTTTAATCTGATGAGAGTAGAGGATGAAGAGGAGCGCCGAGGACGGCGTAGACAGCCTGTGACGCGGACGGTGAACAGGAACGAGGCGAGGAACCAGCGTGACCAGTGGTGAGATGACCTGAAGGCATGAGACAAAGGGTAAGTACAAGGCTTAGAATTTGCTAGAGCGAAGTTACTAGAACTGAGGCCAGACGTAAGCACCGGAGTGAGTATAACGGACTGGCGTAGTATGCTGGGATGGATCTCCTTAAGAAGGTCTGCCAGGTGATGAGAAGATGCAGGTCAGCTGGTTCCAATGAAGGAGCAGGGAGGGGAGGGGTAGCAGCCAGAGGCACCATGACACTCAGGTCTCAAACCCTGGAGTTTGCTAAGCATGAATGAGGAAATCCCAACACTGGAAGAGGACATTTGCTCTGTNTTGTTCTGTCCAACATCTGAGCAAACAGACGAGAGCTGAAGGCCTTTTGTGTCGGACAGGTTTACTGTCACAGAAAGAGGTTATGAATCTTCAGACAACCAGGGTGTATATTTGGATAAACCCCTTTTTGTTTTGTTTTTTATTTATTCATTACATTTTATGTTTTAAATATATATTTTCTTTTTATTTAGTTAGTTATAAAAAAAAATAAATAAATAAATAAAAAGTCAGGTACTATTTCAGTCAAACAATTAAAATCCCTGCAGTTGACCTCAGGTTTCTTCTGACATTTAAGGTGTTAATAAAAAACAATATGCCTGACAAAAATATGTTCTATATTATACAGTAGTATCTCGACGCATACGGGGGAGAACACGGATTATGTAAAGTTAAAATGGGAGCGAGATGGAGGGTTCACTATTACAGAAGAGGATTGGGAACCAGTATGTCGGCAGCAAAGGGATCAAAAAAGATCAAACATGTGGCGGGAATTCTGTTGGGAGAGATAATGAGTTTTTTTTACTACCCCCCCTCAGAAAAAGTACCTACAGGTAGTAAATGTTGGAGGTGTGGTAATAATGGAGCCAATCACTGTGTCTGACATTCATGCACATCTTCTAAATGTATTTCTGTTGTCTTCCTTTGTCCTTTGAAAGTCTACTTTAGGGTCAAATAGAACCATATGGCCGACAACAAAAGGAAGAAAACAATAACCAGAAAATGGTTTAAACCTGAACCACAGAGGACCGGCTGGATGATGAACAAAGAATGTATAGGATGGAAAGAATTTCTCACTCATTACAAATCCGTCTGGATGATTTTTACACTACATGGTCTAAATGGACAGAATATCTAACGTCTATAAGATCAGGCTTTAGATTTTCACGTCAGACCATTTATGTTTAGAAAAGTCCCTGCTCCCTCACATCTTTGTTCTATTTTCATTCAAAACATTGTAGTCCATCAATGCAATACATTATTTATCATTTTCTTCTACAATAAAAAATAAAGTTAAAAAAAAGGAGGTAAAGAGAAAAGGCCTCTGATCCTGAATGATGGTGATTCAGATCCATGAGCGCCGTTCCATTTTGCTGATGTTAGGATGTCCGTCTATGCAGCACTGAGCCTGTTGGTTGTTTCCACATTTACCTGGATATGTTCACCTGTAGGCGTGTCTGCTGTGCTTTTTAGAAGGAGGAACATCATGTATCACACTGGCGACATCAAGAAGTTTGTTTTTGCTTTTTTTAATTCCCAACTATTTCCAGTGGGCAGCAGCATATTTCAGAGTAAAGACTGAAGGTTTCCACATTCACAGCATCTGAGTGACGCTAATAGAAAACTGAATGAGTCACAAAGCTGCTTATGACCTTATTGGGTGAAGGACTCGCTCAGTGACATGAGCGACAGAGTATGCAGTGATAGTTTGATGGGATCACGCTGAAAACAGCTTCAGAGCTGCTGAGCCGTCAACCACATCCTTCCTTCTGCAGGGACCAATCAGCCGCTGCATTCACAGAAATGAGCGTTCACAGCTTTTTACTGCAGCCACCCCCCAAACAAAGAAACTCGAGTGTTCCGCTACGATTCTGGAGAATTCAGTTGACACCTCTGCAGCTCAGCTCAGCGCCAAAGCAGCGATGGCAGGAAACAGCAGATCTACAGAAAGCAGAAGCAGAGAACTTCAGTTCTGACATCACTTCCTTCACATCTGCAGCAGGAAGTTTCACAACCACTTCCTGCTGCAGACCTTTGACCTTAGCTCCACAGAGGTCAACCCATCTGTTGTTCAGTGGGAGCTACAGAACTATTAATGAAAACTCTACAGATTTTAGTGTTTAATGCATAGAATGCTGCAGAATTTAAGAACATTTAGATATTTTCCATAACTTAACATTATGTGTAAACATTTACTCTAATAGGTTTTATTCTGCCCCCTTTTTTGGGGGGAAGGCCTCTCTGTTCGTTTCCAGTCTGACCTCGCCGGCGTCTGCCGTCGGCCACCGCCTCCACTTTCCTGTTATCTCTGTTGTGTGGTTGACCTTTAAGGTGAGGGGATGGTTCCCCCCCCAGAGTGGTCCACCACTCCTCTATACTCAGCGACCTCTCAGCGATTTCATGAGAGTTTCTAAAAACGAACAGACTTGAACGTAGCAGAGGTGATGAGAATCTGAAACGCTGCCATAACTTGGTCATCCTGGTTAGACTGTAATGTGTGGATTTCTACATTACTGGCCCTTAATCATCATTACAGTCAGATTCAGGATGTTTCTCCTTTCTAGAACATTTCCAGTAACACCCATACGTCCCCTGTTCTTGTTCTTGTCCCTCTTGACCTTCAGACAAACAAGACACAAGTGAAAAGATTTAAAAAAAAAATGACTCAAAGGCTTTTCTTTGTTTTCTGAAATGAATGAAAAAATTCAAGTTCTTTCAAATCAGTGATGGGTAGAAAACGGTTCAGGGAAGCATCTTGGTAGGAAGTGTCTGGTCGTAACAGAAAGAGAAGAAAGCAGGTCTCTGCATCTTCACTCCATGTTCAAAACACACTTTGATGTTTCCTGAACCATTACCTGATTGGCTGGACAGTAAACTGGATCAAGGACCCGGTCCTGAGTCTGAGCAGACTGTCAGGACTGTAGGCAGTGACCGATGGACCGAAGCCTGGATTCACTTAATGGAATCACTTTCTACATGCTGTCAGGACTTTGTGTTATTATTGTTTTTAAAACAGGACTTCAGAGAACAGCTACTCCTACAGCCTTTCCTGTCAACAGAATTTCCATTAAGCTATTTCAGTAACAGTTAAGAAACGGATTCCACCAAAAGAGACATTAAATAACCTCCTTCTTTTCCCACATAGCAGTTTTTCCAGGCATGTCCATTGGATAAAACCTCTGCTCATAAACTTATAGTCACGTCCCAAACATTCTGCTTCCTGCTGCAGTGAGATCATGAGGTCTCTAACTTCAGCCGCGTCCGACTTTTAAGGTGTGACGGATAAATAAAGCAAGATCAAACAGCCCCCCCGTCCCAAAACTGGTCTTTTCTAAATGTAATTTAACGTGAATCCATCGTGTCTGCATCTTTATTGATGTGAGATTATGTGAAACATTGGAGAATCAGTCGCTGCATGTCATGCAGAGCGACTTGGTCCGTGGAAACAACAGTCTCCATGAATCCATACGTGGAGGAAGAGTCTGGTTTAGTCTGGAAACAGCAGCTTCATGTTTCTCTGGAGGTGAAAGCTCTCCTTCAGTTTCCTCACAGACTCTTTTCTCCCCAAAGAAACCTTCCAAACACGTCTTTTTGTTAGACTTTTGTTCCCTTTTAGCTTTGGGCTGAAAACTGTCCCGCCCTCCCCTGTACTGGGTTGGTCTCCCCGATAGCGACCTTCTCGGGCCCTGGTTAGTCTCTGGGGTTGGTGGTGGGGGGGTGTTCTGTGGTCCTGTGATCTCTATGCTCTCTGGCCGTGGGGGCACCAGTGGTGGACTCGTTGGCGCTGGTGTCGGATCGTTCAGAAGTTGGATGTCCCTCAGGTTGCCTCTCAGTTTAGGGAGGGATCCTCCAGAAACTTCAAACTTTTCTACATTTCTGCAGTGACACATTCCCATCACTGCATGCGTTCTAGAGGAGTTTGTGTTTGTGCACAGAAATCCGCTCTACATGTACATCCATCCATCCCTCCACCTTCATGCCCGCCGATTCCTGTCCGTCGTCATGGGGATACTGGATACTGGATACTCTCTACGATAATAAACATATGATAGATAAAAAGCAAAGTTTAGGCTCTAATACTGAAAGGGTTTTTATAAATGTGTAACACCAGTTCCACAGTGAAAACTGTTGGACAAAGAAAAAACTTCTGCATGAAGCTGGAATCATCTTCTTTGTGAAATGGGCCAAAGTCCACTGCTGCACAGCTGGACGTCACATGCATGCCGGTGGTTTGATGTGTGCTGGTAGATGTCCAGAGGGACATTTCCAGTCTCACAGCTGGTAATCAGATTCAGTTTCATCACGTGTTGATGCCACAGGAACACTGGTAACTCATTAAGCTTTATGTCTTTTCCCAAAAGGAAGAATTGTGATTCGATTCCTGGCCACGGCATCCTGGTGGGACGAACACTAGCTCACCTGCAGAGATCCAGAAAGGGGGGGTAATTGGATATGTGGGCTGCTGGGTGACAAATTGTCAGCATAAATAGAAAAATGGTACAAATGCAGCCCATTTACCATCAGTACTGAGGCAGACCAAAGGACACGTCTGTCCTCCTGGCTGCCTCATTAGTGTAAATGATGTCAGCTCACCAAAGATCGGCCGCTTTCTGCCCCATAAGACTCATTTTCATCACAGAGGTTTGACCCCGGCCTCACCGCGTGGTTCTGCAGCTGACGCTCCCAGGAAAACGGCATATCTGAGGGTGTTGGTGAGGTTATGTCTCAACCAGACCACTTAGCAGTGCGTCCACATCCATGTCCACTCTTAATGAGAAATGGTGGCAGGCAAACGCTCAGCATGTGGCCTGAACATCCACAAAGGTTGGAGTTTAGAAGGAAAAAACAAGATTATGAAGAAAGGACAGAAAATATTCTAAAGCCAATTTAAATAAGCGTTTTCTTGTTATATAAGAGGCCAACATCATGTTTATCAAAGGCAGCTTGGCTGCAGGAGGTTTGTTGATTTGATAATCACATTTTTCTGCACATGTTGAAGACTGAACGTCTCTGAGCTGAAGGCATCACTAAACATCCTAAATGTGTTCTTATGGCGATTATCAGCAAAGCTACACATTCAATAGACTCGTACCAGGGTTCAGGTGAATACTCAGTTCTGATTGGCTGCTGGGTCTGGATTAAAAATGTGATAATGTACATCTAAAAAAGAAGTCCCGGTCACATAGCATGAATATTCGGTTTCACTGCGCTGGCTTCTTTAAAACAACGTAATCTGGACAAAAACAAGCGGATGAGGTGAGCTTTCTCTCTGAACACATCGTGAGGATCAGTGTCATGTTCAACATCTCATCAATTAGGAATATCTCCACCCGGGTCAGACATTCCCATGTACACAACAAACAAACACCTAACTCATCACTGTATAAGTTCCCAGCTGCATCTTGGTTTGGTCTGATTCCACTCCAGCTCCAGAAACAAACCAAAGACACAACCGGTATGGACTAACAATGAATTAAGAGAATATCTTTTGTTTATTGCTGGTTATTGGTTACAAGTTCAATTTATGAGCATTTTGATATGTGTTTGACATTCATCTTCTTCTGCCCTTTTGTCCCTTTCGGGGTCACGGGGCTGCTGGAGCCTATCCCGGCCACTTGTGTGCGAAGGCAGGGGAAACATGGACAGGTCCAGGTCTGTCTCAGGGCCCCAATCACACACCCATTCCAATCACACTCACACCTAGGGACAATTTAGAGTTGCCAATGAACCTATGAAGCATGTTTTTGGACGGTGGGAGGAAGCCAGAGACCCCGGAGAGAACCCACGCATGCACGGGGAGAACATGCAAACTCCACACAGAAAAGCCCCCCATTGATGTTCTGTTTCAGGCCCCCCAGCTGAGACTTGAACCGGGGGCCTTCTTGCTGTCAGGCAAGAGCGCTAACCACTGTTCCACTGTGCACGGTGTGTTTGACACAATGTTCAATTGAAATACTGATTTATGTCTTTAAAGGTTTTCAACCCATCCTGTTCATCATCTATCAGACAACTACCTGCCACAATAAACAGAAAAGCAAAGTAGATGAGTTATTGAGTTGATTCCACGCCCTTTGGAAAACAAGGTCTACCGAGTCGGACCGGAGCTGGAGGAGTCCAAAAGACTCCACAAGGGAGCAGAAGGTGGAGAAGGTGGAGGACTTTGGGTCAACAGTCCTGAACAACAGAAAGTGTAGGAAAGAGGTGGAGAGGCATCTGCAAGCAGGTTGGAACGGGTGGAGGAAGGTTTCAGGTCTGATGTGTGACCAAAGAGAGTCACCCAGAATGAAAGGAAAAGTGAAGAAGACTGTGGGGAGATGTTGTTGGTTCAGAGGCTCTGATGCAGAGACAGGAGGCGGAGCTTAAGACGCTGAGGTTCTCTGTGGGACCAGGATGGATCAGGAATGAATCTACCAGAGGAACAGATCATGGATGTTCTAGAGATCAGTGAAGGGAAGCAGGTGGAGACGTTTGGACACGTTGGGAGGAGGAACAGTGATGATGATGAGGTTCATGCATGTAGCAAAGGAGGACCTGAGGGTGGTTGATCTGAGTGGGGAGGAGTCAGAAGAATTGACCTCTAAATGGAGCAGCTAAAAGACAAAGATGTGCATAAATGTGTGACTCATATCCAAATGTTTTTGACATAAAATAAAATTGTATTTCTTGAACTTCTAAGGCTTTGAAAGAGACGTCTATGTTCGTTCCTCCCACTCTTGTCACCTTACCATTAAAGCGTCTGGCTCAGGGCTAGAAAGGTGGAGTTTGTAGTCAGTTGTATCGGGCGACAGAGGGAAACATGTATTTTGTGTCACTTTGTTTGTGTCTTTGCTTTTTTTGGTCCTCCAGTTGTAGAAATGTTTTTGGACAGCCAAAACAGAAAATGTACCATTACCGGGTATCCATTACCGGGTATCCATTACCGGGTATCCATTACCGGGTATCCATTGCCGGGTATCCATTACCGGTTATCCATTACCGGGTATCCATTACCGGCCAGTCGTCTCTCCTTTGACTAGTTTTTAAAAAAAAAGAAAGCTCTGCTGCCACTTTTGGCTTCTTGGGTTGATTTTAACGGTTTCATTTGACCTTTTTATTTAAAGAACAAAGCCTTTTTTTTCTTCTTCTCTTGTTTCTTGTGTTCAATAATGAATCATCCACGCCTGATTCTCCTCATGTCTATGGCTTACCCAACAAAAAGAATGCAGGATGCTGCTTCTCTGAAGCACTTCGCTGTGTCCTTATGCTTCTATGTCATATTCATGTGGAGGTTTTTTATGAATGTGTACCTGCTGGTATGTCCAGCTCCAGCAGTATATATTTGGATCCACAATTATCTGATAGTATGATCCAACACAGAGGCGATGGCTGCTTTTATTCATTCCCTTTTCTCCCCACATTCAGACTGAGGCTTCCCTCAACACAGAAATAATAATTATTTATTTTATTTCAATGACTCAATTGACTTATATTCCTCAAATGGGGTCCATTTCAGACCAGCTGACTGTGCACGTCACTGTGATAGTCTAAACTGGAACAATAAAGGTTTGTTGTGTCTCTGTGCTTGTTGTTGCTAAGCAGCAGCCCTCTTTTCTTTAACATGGTGTGATAGACATAATCATGTTCATCCAGAGCTGATGTGTGAAGTGTTTCCTGCTTGAAATAGATGTTAAAAAGTGTTGCATGCACCTTAATATTCATAAATAGTACAATATGATGTGTAAACATTTTTTTCTGAACTGTGCAATAACCTGCTGTCAGTGGAATTCCTGTTCTGTTCTGATCAAATGAAACTACATTGAACTTTTTCTTTCTTTGTTTAGTGAACTTCTGGCTCCAGACTTTACGGAGACCTTCTACTCTGAAGATGGGAAACCGGTGACTTTAACCAATCATAACCACACGGTAAGTGTTTCATCTGTGTCCATCCATCTTCTTCAGCAGCCAGACTTCCTTCAGCTCCACTGAGGGAATCTCATAGCAGTTTAGAACTGTAGTCTCTCCAGCAAGTTCTGGGTCTTCCCCGGGGCCGCCGCCTAGTGGGACATGCCCAGAATCCTCCCCAGGGAGGCATCCGCCCCCAACAAGGATTGGAATAGATGGAATTAATTAAATAAATAAATGGAAAGCTTTGCTTTCTGGCTCAGCTCTCTCTTCACCACAATAGACCAGAACAGCAGCCGCTGAACAGCAGACGCCGCTCCAATCTGCCTGTCAATCTCACGCTACGACCTTCCCTCATTCATGAACAAGACCCCAAGATTCTTAAACTCCTCCCTCGGGGAGGGAGCAGTCCACCCAGAGGGGACAAACCAGGAGATCCATCGTGTGCTTCCAACTTGGAGGTGCTAATTCTCAACCTCTCAACCCAACAAAGCTGCCTTGATGCATGCTGGAGGCATTGGGATCAAATCCAACAGAACATCATTACGTGGAAAAGACGACTTTAAATCCTTTGGTCCCTTGAAGTTCTGTTCATGCAAAATGCAAACAGAACCAAAGAGAAAGGCCTTCCCATCCAGACGACAACAAGCTCTGGATACTGGTAGAACTTAGTGCCAGACATGCAAACCAAGTTAGAGGAGGGGGGAGTCAACCAATCAGAGTGCATGATTCAGAGAACTTGGTAAAGTTAGAAAGAGCTTCACAGATTCGGACTTCCTGCTTCAATAACTCTTCTGATAAACTTTCAAATGTGTCAGCAAGTTTCTCAATCATTTTGTATAAACAGAGAGTGAACCACAAATGCATTTCTAAAGAAAAAAGATCGTTTTTCCTGCATTTTAATGAGAAGTCGAGCTGTACATGCAGACACTGCAGCAGTGAGACGGCTGCCAAGGGACCGTCAACAAAGTGCTACCTCCCTTAAAAAAACATCATTCTGTAAAAATCACGCTCTCAAAAATGAATAAATGTCTACAGTTATATCAGCTGGTAATGAAGACTCGTCAGCATATTCATGCTGCAATCAATATTTTGTGAGAAAGTCCATATTTAATACATTTTATATAGTTTTTCACATTTTAAGAGATATGATTCATAATAAAGGTGCTCAATAGTACTAAAGATACTAAAGCTAATGTCACCAAACTTTCTGTACTGACTAATCAGGACCCTATTGTCCTTCTACAACAAACACTATGTCAGAAAATTACTTTGTTTATTTTTAAAACTTTAAATATGGAACATTTTTGCTCAAAAATGCTCAATAAAGATACTGAAGCTAACAACGTGGATTTCTGACATTATCTTTATATCTGAACCCCTAGAAAGTTAAGAAAAAAACAATATATTAGGAAAGTGTATTTTCAAAGAGAAGATACAATAAGGAAACAGAAGAAAAGCCTTTGACCTTAAAATACAATACATCTGATTTAAATATATTCCTCTAACTATGGGCCAGTTGTTCCCACAGACCATCATAATGCGTAATCTTTAACCAGCGGTGTAATGTTACGAGGATGCTGCTAATAAAGTTGTTGAAATGGCTTATTCATATTTATTAATACTTTTAGAAAATCCCAGTGTCAGCGACGTTTTTATTGTTGTTTTATTCGTCTCTCATTCAAAGTCAGACAAGGTTAAAGCTAGCGTCGACTGTTTTAGCTTCCCAGTTATGAGTTAAGGCAAAACCTAGATCATATTTGAATGGTTCCTATGAAATCTAAAGTATGAAGAAAGTTTAAAGCAGCTGCAGATAATCTTTACCCTCGGAAGCTAAGGAAACTGAAGGCTGGAATAAAAGAAAACTTCAGCCCACTTTAGCCTGACACAGGCCAGTATGTGTGACTATAGTCTGACCTTAAACCGGTCTGTGTGACTATAGTCTAACTTAAACTGGTCTGTGTGACTATAGTCTGACCTTAAACCGGTCTGTTGCCGGAGAAGGTTGGGGAGTACTGATCTAATGTAAAACAATCATTGTTTTAAGGTCATGTCATACAATAGCTACGTACGTTCCACGTATGAATTGTCGGTCTTCTGTGATCCATACATGATCTACTTCATCCATAGGTGTTGCTTGTGTTCGTAGATGTGCTCAGATGTCCGTTGAGGGTTTCAGCCGACGGGTCTTTACGGGAATTCAGTTTAGAGATGTTCATTTTACGTCGTTTAGGGCTGGGCGATATGGCCTAAAAACGAAAACTCAGATTGTATTTATTTTTTTATTCAATTTCTGATTTTTCAATGTGAATATCTCCATTTACCGTTAAACATCAAATGATCCGGATGAAGTGGAACCAGGATTTGGGTCCAGTGGTTCTGGAAGACCTTTGTTTCTGGAACAAAGCAGATAAACCTCATCCTTTGAAATGTTGTTTGACATTCTAACGTATTATATATGCGGATGAAGAAGAACGAAAGACCACCAGCAGTACCCCCCCATGGAGATCAAGCACTCGACCGGCGTTGTTTAAAGACAGCAGAGCTGTCTCACATCAGCCTTTAACAAAGCCCGTCACGCCTGCATGCTTCCTATTTCTGCTTACAAAAGAAAAGCCAGAAAATACTGGAATTTGTTCGGCTTTTCCTGCTGCTTTGACTTCACCTCCAGGATTTTCATCAGGACTCTTCTAATTCTGTCACAGAACAAGGACAGATGTTTTTTTTCATAGAACCATAGATGCAGAAGAATTACTGGGACAATGTGGATCCGTCTGTCCAAAAACCAGTCTGAAACCAGCAGAGGACTGCAGACTTCAGTCCAGAGCAGGAGATCCACCGCCATCTGTTTTCCAGATTGCTGGTTAGCTCAGCCTGGTGCCCCTCCCTCATTCTGATTGTATGAACACACCTGGTCCAGGTAGACGGCAGTAAGCAGTGCAGGGAGAGCTGGAAAACCAGCAGGATGGTGGATCTCAGGGACCAGGACTGAGCAGTCCTGCTGCAGAGGACAACACCCAGACACACAACCACACCTTCTTCCTGAGAAACAACATCCTCACAATCTCTTTCTTTTGTTTTCCTATAAATGTGAGTTTTCTTTTTATTTTACGTGTTTCCATGAGGCAAATTTAGTTTCGCAAATCCAGTTTGCTCAATCTCATAGTCAATGGAAACTGCGCGTTCAAGAGGTAGAGGCGTGGAAAGAGGCGGGGACTCACAGTAAGCTCACTCCTGTTTGGTGGCAGTCGTTGCCATAGATACGATGACTCAGAGCGACTCAGACCAATCACTGTCGACTGGTTTCAAACATGGCGGCGCCCGTGTCAGGAAGCAATGGTGAGGGATTCGGCGTGAACTGGAGAGAGCCGGAGGCACAGCATTTGGGCGACGTCACGCCTTGATTCATCCATCGTCTTTACAGTCTAAAGGCGTGTTTGAGGTGAACCAGCGCCTCGCCTCGCTTGTCTGCGAGCCCAGGCGACTGCAAGCGGGCGTAGGGAGAGACGCCTGGGATGACGGCGGACGCTGAGCTGCAGTGAGACTGAACCAGAACAGGAAGTTGGGATTGTCCTCAACATTCAATTGAACTTAAATGTTTTTCCACATCCAAAGAATCCAAAGGGAACATTCTAGAACATTCTAGACACTGGATGGTCACGTGACTTTATTCAAAGTCTGTCCACACATTGGACTGGAATGATGGACTGATCCGTGTTGATGATGTCATCACGTGTGTTGTCCGCTGATGCACTGGTCATTTTAGAATTTACTGCCATTAAAAAAACGATGCTGTTGAAACTTTTTACAGTGCTGGCATAAACAACATTGTACTTTCACGCCTGGATAAAAACGCATCATTTTATTTCTAGGAAAAAAAGGCTCTGGGTTCTTATGGGTTAAGTGTTGCAAAAACAACCAAAGCAACATTTTTAAATGAAATAAAACCAATATCAGCAATAAACCGGTTACAAATAAGTATCTTTGATCCTTTCATTTGTAATGGCTTTCCAGTCTGGTGTTTTCTAATGCCCCCCCCCCCCCCCCCCCATATAAACAGTTCTGGTACCAATCTAAAGTTAGCTTTTAGCTTAGGAATCCATTTATTTGTAGCTTTTTGCTGTGGCCAAAGCTGAAAATCGAGGCGCTCTCTCCACAGATCACAGGTTGTTTGGAACATTATCTGTCTTGTATGAGTGGATGAGTGATTTATTGCAGGGGGCCGTGGGGGGACTCTTCTCTGTAACCAGACTAATGTGTGGGGTCCATTCACTGCTGCCGCTCACAGGAAATACCTCATTTAACGCTCCGGCGAGCCGGGGTTCTCTGAATTGTCAAAAAATAATCGGGCGGGGATAATTTCATCCTTGAGGTGGTAAACCCTGTTTCTACCATAGCGGTGATTCTGTTTGCCTTCTTAAAAATCCTTAAGGCTGGAACAATGGTGTCTTTTTGCTCTGAGCTTGTTCTTGCATTTTACTAACAACTCAGGGAGTTTATCTAATAATAAAGCCGTTATATGAGACCATGACCTTCCTGGAAGCCATGGTCTTTGTGTCATTCTTAAACGCTCGTATGCAGCATCCGTGATCATGGTGGGTTGGAAATGCTTCTGCAACAGAACCTTTACTGAAAGCAGAGAAAACTGAAATTCCAAGTATTTATTACATTATTGTGATGTTTATTACAGATAAACATCACAATAATCACACGCTTCATGTTCTACGTTGGTTCACGTGTTCTTAGCGTGTTTATTCCTACTTCTTCTGGGGTTTTAACGTGCTTCATTCCTGATACATCTTTAATCATTTCACTTAAAGACCACAACGTTTCTCACTTTTTCCACGTAGATTCACGTATGACCAGCTGACATCCGTGACACATGCACTAAACATACATAGCGCCTGTGGAACACGACATTTAGGTTGGAAGTCCTCAGAATTGTATCTTTTGTCCCACATAAGAAAACATCTTTTAATAAAATGCTTTGCATTTTGTTCACCTGCTGTTGCATAACAGATGAATGGCTGATATTGTGATTGTTATTGTATTGATCAATATCTGATCAATACATGACAGTGACGAGGTTTCAGGTCTACAGTTCAGGTCTGTTCTTTCAGACCATCATCTCTGAGTTTCTGCAAAGTTTCGTTCTTTGGAACTCAGAACCTTGTATTTATTTGCTGTTGCAGCCAGTAAATAACTAATCCGAACTGGAAATGCTAACTTAGTGAAGTGACATGAAAGAAGGTTCAGCGATCAATTCCTGTGAGATCCAGAGAAAAGCAGATGTTGTTCAGACGGTTAGCTCAGACCTGCTGCTTTCTTCTCTCCGTGTTTCTGTCACTGATGTGCTGCAGCTTAAACTAACATCTCAAATGTTTACAGACATTCCTAAATCCCTGATTCTAAGGCTTTTTCCTGCAGAATCACTGTTTCTACCACGGCCATGTGAGGGGACATCCCCATTCCTGGGTGGGAATCAGCACATGTTCAGGGTTCAGGTAAAGATTTAACACAGTTCTTCTTTAAATATGTGTTTGCAACAATAGTAGTAATACTAACTAGTACTGTGGGGAAAAACAGTAAAGACTTTTCTCTTTAATTGGGAAAACTAGCAGAATTTATGAGAAAATTGTTTTTTTTTTATCTATGTTTACATAATAAAAATATATAAGATATGATCATTTTAAACAGTTTCTAAAGCCTCCAAATGTAAAAAAACATTTTATAGCTTATTCACTATTTATCCCCATGAATTCAGATTGAGGCTTTCTTCATGCGTACAGCGGCAGCTTGAATGTCGTTTGTTCGCCGACCTTGAGGACTGAACATTTATGTTGAATCCAGAAAGCTGATAACTGTGTTTAGTGAGATGAAATCTGCTTCACCTTGAATCCGACCACAGAGCAGCCGTCTATGCTGCAGCAAACACAACAGCCTGAAAGGAATCCATTTATTTCTCCATTCACCCATCTGACTTCAGGGGCACAGCTGGCTCTGTGCTGGAAGGCATCGCTCACGCCGTTTTCCATGAATCAGGTCTTCTTGGCTTAACAGTTTCACCAAACAGGATCTATTCAATTGTAATTCAGTTGTTTTGGCGTCAGAGCCGCTAACGGTTGTTATGAGAAAAGACAGAGCTGATAAAGGAGGAGAACTGAGGTCGCAGCTGAAAGCTGGTCTTCATTCCAAACCTTTTATTGTTTCCTACAGCAGAAAGAGGGTTTATAAAACATTTTCCAGGAGAACATTTTATGGAGTAATCCTCATTTCCTGAGAAGACTTGAGAACATTTTATAGTTTCTTTTTGAATACTTGTGCACAGATTGCTGACATGTTCCAGGAATAAAACGATCTAGAAAAGAGAGCCTGGATTTCCAGGAGTCACACTTCTGATCCATGAAAAGGATCACAAAGGGATCACGGGTTTGATTAGTAATGTTGGTGTCAAACAGATAAAATCAAGATGTCTGCTTACAAAGTCTTCTGTTTACGACAAAACAGAGATTTGCATTTCAGGCATAGCGTCTGCCAGCTCTGCTGTTGTTTCTCTGTCAAACATTCCACCGTGTGACTCTGTCAGTCTTCTTCCCAACAAAAGGAAAAGAAAAGAAAGACACAACTGTTGTACGAAAAAAAAAAATGTAACCGTTCATCAATCGTTAAAAAACATATGGAGTTAGAAACTTTGTAAAAAATACGGGTTTAAAGATGAATTTTATTAGTACATTGACTGACATTTAAGACGGTGGACCCCCGGTGGCAGCCGCAGCTGGGGAGATTCAGAGAGGGGCCCCGGTGGATCTGCACCTTTGGAGAGGTGAAAGGTCGGCCGATTTAGATAACTGTCACACAATACATCTAACTTGAATGAACCGTGTGATGATTGTGATGTTTCTCTGTAATTCATCAGTGATTCATAAATCAATGATGTCATCTGAACGTGATCTGTGCGCCGTAAAAGTTACACATCAGTGGTTCATTCATGAAAAGTCTGTTAGATCAGTGGTCTCCAAACCACCGGGCCGCAGACCGGTACCGGTCCGTGGATCAACCGTCACCGGGCCGCAAAAGAAGTAATTATTTATGCCTGGTTCTTTTCATATTTTTTTTAAGTTTTGACTAATTTTAAAGTTTAAAGATTTTTAAAAGATCTTTTATTTTGAAAAATAACCGTATTCTGGCCCCGGGGAAGATCCAGGACACGCTGGAGAGACGCGCCTCTCGCCCTGCCCAGGAATGTCTGGGGGGCCAAAAGGAGCTGGGGAGATGGAAGTCTGGACAGCTGCCCCCACGACCCGCTCCTGGATGAGTGGAAGAAGATGGCTGGATGGATGGATGATGGATGGATGGATGGAAGGATGGATGGATGGATGGATGGATAGATGGATGATGGATGGATGGATGGATGATGGTTGGATGGATAGATGGATGGATGGATGGATGGATGGAAGACGATTGATGGATGGATGATGGATGGATGGATGGATGGATGGATGCATGGATGATGGATGGATGCATGGATGGGTGGATGGATGGATGGATAGATGGATGGATGGATGGATAGATGGATAGATGGATGATGGATGGATGGATGATGGTTGGATGGATGGATGGATGGATGGATGATGGATGGATGGATGATAGATGGATGGATGGATAGATGGAAGAAGATTGATGGATGGATGATGGATGGAAGAAGATGGAAGGATGGATGATGGATGGATGATGGATGGATGGATGAGTGGAAGAAGGGATGATGGATGGATGGATGGATGGCTGGATGGATGGATGGATGGATGAGTGGAAGAAGATGGAAGGATGGATGATGGATGGATGGATGGATGCATGGATGGATAAGTGGAAGAAGATGGATGGATGAATGGATGGATAGATGGATGATGGATGGATGGATGATGGTTGGATGGATAGATGGATGGATGGATGGATGGATGGATGGATGGATGGATGATGGATGGATGGATGATGGTTGGATGGATAGATGGATGGATGGATGGATGGATGGAAGAAGATGGAAGGATGGATGATGGATGGATGGATGATGGATGGATGGATGAGTGGAAGAAGATGAATGGATGGATGGATGGATGGATGGATGGATGGATGGCTGGATGGATGGATGGATGGATGAGTGGAAGAAGATTGATGGATGGATGATGGATGGATGGATGGATGGATGAGTGGAATAAGATGGATGGATGGATGGATGAGTGGAAGAAGATGGACGGATGGATGATGGATGGATGGATGGAAGAAGATGGATGGATGGATGGATGATGGATGGATGGATGGATGAGTGGAAGAAGATTGATGGATGGATGATGGATGGATGAGTGGAAGAAGATGGATGGATGGATGGATGAGTGGAAGAAGATGGACGGATGGATGATGGATGGATGGATGGAAGAAGATGGATGGATGGATGGATGGATGAGTGAAAGATGGTTGGATGGATGATGGATGGATGGATGAGTGGAAGATGATGGATGGATGGTTGGATGGATGGATGATGGATGGATGGATGGATGATGGTTAGATGGATTCTCTCAGTTACACTTTTGATCACTTTAGCTGTAAAGTTTGGTCATGGGAGGGAAAATGACAACATTTAAACGAGCATTTATTCTGAATAAAGTTGGTTTTGATAGTCCACAGGAATCTGTTGACTAGATACATGGATACATAAGTGCAGGCATCTATGACAGCTCTATGACTAGATATGGATACAGGCAGCTGTGACAGCTCTATGACTAGATACGGATACAGGCTGCTGTGACAGCTCTATGACTAGATACGGATACAGGCAGCTGTGACAGCTCTATGACTAGATACGGATACAGGCAGCTGTGACAGCTCTATGAATAGATACGGATACAGGCAGCTGTGACAGCTCTATGAGTAGATACGGATACAGGCTGCTGTGACAGCTCTACAGAGAACCGCAGTTATCCAGCACAGGCACAGACCCAAGAACCAGACACAGCCTCAACACTGCGTTGCTCTTTTCCAAACTTTTCTGTATTCCAGAAACCTTTTCTGAGATAAATGACTGACAATCATCTTGGCTTACTCCTCTCTACAGGGGGCTGATATCCTTGAATTCTAGTGACACATTCTACCTGGAGCCATCGAGCGATGAGGAGTCTGTCCGGCATTCACTGCGGAGTACTAAACAGCTGCCAATAACAGGTGGAAGCTGTGCCCACCCCCATCACAGCTCAGCCTTCAACCTCAGCTCAGACTGGTTCCCATCACACCATTCCAGGGTGAGTTCTCCACATGTTCCTCATCTCAGCAGTTTCTCTTCACAGGAACAGAACATGTGAGAATTCTGAAGAGTTCATCAAAACAGAAAGACATGAATCCTGAGAGCCTCCAGATGACGGCAGACGACCTCTGTTAGTTATGCGTTTCTGCTAAATAGAGTCAAACATGCAGCATTGATGTGTGGGAAACATCCGATTGATTCCTCATGGTCTGGCATTGGTTTGGTTTGAGTTCTGGTTTTTTGGTTCATTTTCTGTGTTTTTGTCTCAGTCACGTCAGGTTCAGGTTACGTCTTCATTACACTCCGCCCACTCCAGCTAAATTCCTCTTTTTGGTGTTATTGTTGCATTTTCTCATGATGGAGGACATTTATAAAGAAAATAAAGACAAAACTTACATTTCTAAGTATTTCTTTATTCAGATCGCTGTGAATTGAATTTGATAAATAAGGACAGACATAAAAACATGGAAAACTACAAACATAACACTTTTCATAATCATAACGCTTTTAGGTGTAGTTAGTTTGCAGCATTTGTCTTTAGCTGGATTTATTTGTTTTTACAATTACAAAAATATGTGAAATGAAAATAAAATGCCAGAAATCAAATTAAACAGCAGTCGTTGTTAAATTGACATAAACACGTTTCAAAGACACTGGAAGACATCAGAAGGATAAAAAACACACTCAGCCTGTTAAAACAGGCGGGCAGCACGGCTGCTGATACAGACAAGACTTTGGGTTTTAAAGAGACTGAGGCTGTGTCCCAATGCCCACCTAACCCCTAACTACCAATAAACTACCCACTCCCCACAAAACTACCCACACTTGACAATCAATTTCACTAGATTCACCAAGCTAGCTTCTGGGAATGTCTAAGGCACTGGATTCTGGAATTGTAGAATGGGACCGCTCTGCAAAATGGAGAACGCGCTATAGAGGGAAGAACTTCAGCCTGAACCTGGACACAGACTTCAAAGCAGTGGGACGTGACTTCCAAAGTCCTGCACCTTGGCCCAACAGGGCAGTCTGAGCAAATCTATCCAGTCACCAGACTGCTCTGGTTGGTTTGCTGCCAGCCTCTGATGGACAGAGGAAAGGGTTAAAAGGCGCCGGTGCCACTTCATTGAGGCACTCAAAGATCATGTTACAGATCTAAACACAATCATCAGGAATCTCCTGAACAAAAACATGCAGTTTGAAAAAGTTTTCTGTTATTCTGTCCAAACTTTTCCTGGTCTGAGCTGGAATCTGGATCTAAACTGTACGGCTGGTTAGCTGTTCCTGTTGCACCGCTAATGTTGGGGTTGTCGGGGGCTGTAAGCTAGCGGGAGAGAGGGGAGGATGGGAAGTGAGGGCAGGCTTACTTCCACACGACTACAGCCCCGCCTACAACTACGGGGTGAATTTCTGATGAATTCCTGCTGTTCTGCAGAAACTATGTCCTAGCAGACAGGTTTATGACTAATAATCCAAATTACAAACCAGTGGGAACGCTTTGAAAATAGTCAGAAGATCCTCAGAGTGGGACTTAAAGTTGAGCACCCTCAGTATTTATAAGTGGCTTGTATGGGATTAATAAATATACTAATAGTGTTCTTATTGACAGGTTATTGAGTGCATTAAGATCTTTTGTGAGTTAGGGAAAAGTGTTGAATCTAACGAGGGTTTTGAGCGGGAAATGTTGGAGAACAGACGCTTGTTGAGAGTATCTTCTTGTTGCCATCGTTCCTAGTGCTGCTCATGCAGACTCTGCTGGTTTATGAATCCCGGTGCTGATGTTGGTGTCGTCAGCGGTAACCGCAGAAGGACCGCCCCCTTAGCTGTGCTCAGGATGTTTCAGCTCGTCTGTGTTCAGAGGCTCATAACGGCCGGCCGGCATCTTAACGTTTTTTTCTCTCTCCCACACCAGGTCAAGAGAAATACCTGGGGTACGACAAAGTACACAGAGCTGTACATCGTGGCAGACAATGAAATGGTGAGAGAACTCTCTTCCCTCCCCCTCACGCCACACGGTGAGCTGAAGGAGAAATCTGTAGAATGACACAGTAGGATTGAAACAATGATCCATTGAAGGCAGTTGAGGACTTCTCCACTGACAGCTTTGAGCAGAAATGATGGTGAGGAGAGAAGTCAGAAGCATTTGTCTGATTAGTAGAACATTCACCAGAAGGAGAATAAAGCAAATATGCTCCGACCTTCTTTATAATCAGAAAAATGTTCAATATGTAAGACAAACGTGTAAACATGTAAACTTATTCAACATCAATCATTTTCATGAGAGGAACAAATAAATAAATGAAATGAAAAATGATCAGGATTTTAGCTGAAATGTATCAGATATTAATTATTTTATGTTGTCTTTTTACTCATATGATATTTTCTATTCACATTTATCTGTTAAGGTTTATTTATTTACCTATCTAGTTATTTGATCTGTTTTCTTCCTTTTCCATTCTAGTTGTTTTCCTCACAGGGATCCTCCACATCAGTGATCACCCTTCTCAGTGAACCGGGTCTCCTGGTCTGGGTTTCTGCTTAGATCGGGGGGGTCCTGTGGTAGTGTATTCAGGAAACTTGAGTGGGGGGGTCACCGATGTGGACATGTCCCCTAAGCATCGTTTCCCCACTTCAGTACAAAGCCAGGTTTCTACATTGGATCATTACAGTGAATCATGTTGTGTGTGTGTGTGTGTGGGGGGGGGTCATACGAAGTATTTGTGTAATGTCTTATCTTTTGTTTTGAAAATGTCATTATGTTTTGATGTAAAGCACTTTGAGTAGCACGAGTGGGGAAGGTGTCATACGAATAAAGTTTGATTTGAATAATGTAGTCGACCTCCATCATATTCCTGTTACGTCATTGAGTCTCGGTAGGTAAAGTTTGGTTATTTCTGCACAACAGGAAATGATCAATATCTATCTTTAAGCTTGTCATGTTTAGAAAACAATACATTCATTTTACGGTGTTTGATCTGAACACAGGATAAATGTGTTCTGTTGTTTTAATTTGTGAAACCACTGCAGTGCTTCTCATCCTGCACAGGAACAGGCTTTTATTCTGAAGGCAGGAGTGATGACAGACACAGTGACATTGATATCTTGTTTTCACTGTTCTGCAGTTTAAACGGCAGAACAGGGACTATGAAAAGACAAAGACCAGGATCATGGAAATAGCTAATTATGTGGATAAGGTAAGGCTGACGCTCTTCTTCTTTTCTGCTTTTGTCAAAAGAGCTAAAATCTGAAGATCACAGGTTGATGAATGTGGATTTGACTCAGCTTTGACATAATGAAGCTCAGTTTATCGGCTTCATTAGGGCACTACAGAGAGCCCATGTCTGCCATTAAATGAACTCTGCCTCTGAATTTAATCAGTGCTGGTTCTCAGTTACCTCTAGGAGGAAATCAATAAAAAACCTTTGATGTAACTGGACTGTAAAGACGGAGCTAATGACGAGGCCTTCACTGACTATAACCGATGTTCTTCATTCCCACATGCAGTTCTACCGGGCTTTGAATATCCGGGTGCCTCTAATTGGTCTGGAGGTTTGGACCGACAGAGACCAGTGCATCATCAGCGAAGAGCCAAACGCCACACTTTGGTCTTTCCTCCAGTGGAGACAGAAGCTGAAGTCTCGTAAAAAACACGACAACGCTCAGCTGCTAACGTAAGAAATGAAATGGGTATAGAGTTAAGGTGTAGATGTGCCGTCATAACATGAAGGAAGTGCTTTCAATAGCCGCGGTTCTGTGTGCAAAATATCTTTGGTTTGACTCTCTAAAATACCGGAAACAACCAGAAGAAGAAATAGTGAGTTCCGCATATAGTGAGATGATGTTCTAAACGCGATTTTATTCTTGTGATGATTATTGTTTGTAATTTTTTTAATCATTGCTTTTTTTTGGGTGGACTGGGGCCGTAAAGGGTTAGGATTAGGCTAATACGTGCTAACAACATTTAGCCGTGGATGGAGTTACAATCCATGCGGTCAAAGCTGGAATCTGCATCTAGGCTGACCGTAAACACGCTGGAACAACAGCAGCCTCTATTCTGTCTGGACACGCCTGGAAACATGAATTCCTGGGATTGTTTACACGCTTCCTCAGGACTGCAGAGCAGCATTTCTGCTTTCAACAGCTCACTCACCGTTCCAAAGACACGGTTCTCCACGGTTCTCCTGAGTCCAGCAGCTCGCTCACGCTGAGCGGCTGGATGGACCGCGGTCCAAAACCTCCTCCGTAACAAACCCCCCCCCCGCCTGCAAACGTCAGGCTGCTCTGATCAGAGACATGTTTGACTCAGGTGGAGTGGGCGCCCGCTCCTGTTCGCGCACCAAAACCTCCTCTGGAACGCCACGCTGTCTAAACCAAAGCAGCAGTGACCCATGACCAGAATAAACCGTCTTTATGCATCACGATGGGATCAACAATCCGCATAACCACCAATCTCCATCAGACAGAAATGTTGATCCACATGAGGCTGAGTATTCTGAACGGCGTGACGTTTACATGACACATTTTTACTCTGATCCGACGTTCATTCCGATTACTTTTGTCCATGTAAACGCAGCTGTTGTCATGGCAACAAGGAAAACACTGTTTTCTGGAATGGGAGCATTCATGGTAATTGGTTTATAGTTAAATAGGATTTACTAGCTTCTTAGGACAGTCTTCTTTGACAGTCACAAACACATTCAGGGTGGCGGCTCCTAAAAACCCCATGGCACAGTCAGCCATAGCACTCTGAGGTCATTAGCAGAATGGAACGGCCTCATGGGACTGAGGAGGAATGACTCCCTCGGTCCCCCCCACAGCAGGACAGAGACGACCGCCTGTCACTGCTGCTCCTCTGCATGGAGGTGAGCCGCCGCTGGTTGTCCGTTAGAGACAAGTTCAGTGTCTCCCACAGACGTCCAGCTCAGTGTCGTCTACGCCTTCCTCTCTTTGTCCTAAAAGGTTGCATTTTTATCTTTTAATGCCCCTCCAGCCCAGGATTTTTTTACCTTCAAATGACATCTGGTAGATTGTTGTTGTGTTCAGCTGAGGCCTCATTTGCAGTCGCTGAGCATCCACTGCAGATACCTGACACACAGGAAGAGATGAAAGCTCAATGTCTTCCTTCTGTCTGTGCAGGGGCGTCATCTTCAAGGGAACCACTATTGGGATGGCTCCGCTGGAGGGGATGTGCAGCCTGGAAAACTCTGGAGGCATCACTGTGGTATGAAGGGGGGCAGTCCTCCTCCTTTCCTCACCCTCTTTGATCTGAGTTGACTTTTCAGTCTCCCTCAGTCTTTCTGTCATTTCAGTTCCTCACTGGTTGTACTTTTATATCAAGTACTCTGATTTTTTGGGGGGATTTTTATTTAATAGGTATTACTTATTTAATCATACTTAAAATTTCCAAAAATCCCCTTTGTGGGTCATGGGGTTGCTGGAGCCTATCCCAGCTACTGACGGGATGCCGGCCCATCCCAGGGCCAGGGTTAAGATTATAGAAGCGGCTGTGAGGATATGAAGGAACAAAAAAACTGATGTAGGATTGAACAACTTAAACGGCTTGTTAACGTTTGTTCAGCTTTTTTAATAAAAAAGCTCAACAGCCTGTCAATCAGCGGGTAAATCTGTGTGAGTTTAGGGTTGTGTATCTCTCTCCGTCACATGACTCTGTCCTCATCTTCATACATGCTCCACCAACCAATACATTAAAGATTGAATAACTTTATGGTGGAAACGTTACATTCTTCTACCTAAAGAGATGCAATCGAGATATTTATAATTTATTTAGGACTATAAATAAAAATGTATTTTCACAGATAAACTTTTTATTTTGATTTTTTATTCAACAAAAGGACAGAACAGCTTCAAACATTCAAACCTGCTTTTTGGGTCTTTTAGACCGTTTTGTTCTTTGTGTTTAAATAAAGTTTATTTCTTCACGTGTTGTAGGTCAGTGCTGTGAAAACATGTTTTTAATGTTTCGTGAACACACAACCCTCCCTGTGGTTCACCGTCAGCCAATTAGAATTGACCCGACTTGGTAAAAGGAAGCCTGTGATTGGACGTCTTTGGGTTTATGTCACACCTCCATAAAGAGACGGATAGCGTTTACCAGAACGGATTATTAACTTCCTTTTTACCAACACAACCTTGTTCATTTTTGTGTTTTTTAAACAATGCTGCGGTTACTTGATCCAGTTTTTCTGTACTGGTCTAATAATTTTTACATTCGTAACGGATGCTGCCGTTTCTTGTAGTTCTTGATCAATTTTTGGTACATATTTAATATCTTTTACATTCCTACCTTTGCTGTTTATTTAGCATTTTCTAGCCTGTCATACAGTCCAACCTGGGATGAACTGGAGGGTTAAAAACCCAAAAGCTGCCAGGATGATGCTGCAGCTGCTGCCAACGGTCCATTCTTCTACTTTTTAAATCTAAAGGTGCTGCTAAACAACCAGGAGTTCTCACCGTATCACTGTACCTAAAGTCCTCCAGATCTGCCTGCTCTGCTTTCTGCTGATCAGCTGACTCTTACTGACTGAACACACCTGATCCAGGTAATCAGCAGCAAGAAGTATAGGGAGAACTGGAAAACCTGCAGAGGAAATCAATAAAAAACAAGCACAGTTATGTGTGTACATTGGATTTAATTATGAAAGGAGACACGACTGATGGGGGGAATATAAACTGTTGTTTGTAAAACATCTTAAAACTCCACAAGAAGAAGAAAACCTGGTGGATCTGGAGGACCAGGGTCAGGCAGCCCTGCTATAGACATGAGGATTGTGGACTCAGGTGAATGTTCTGCCTGCTCACAGCCTCATCCACGCTGAGGGGGGTCTCAGGGTGGACTGGGGGTCTTCCATCTCTCAGCTGGCCTGAAAAGCCCTCGTTCCCCGCCGACGTCCTGCCGATGAAGGATGTGTTTGGAAAGGGATTGCTGCTATTTGTGCTGAGAGGCAAACCTGGATAAAGAGGAAATACTAATATAGGATCTGAAGATGAAATGCTTAGGCTGCATATCATTAGTGCTCCTGAGACGTATCTGAGTGGTTTTTCTGATACATTCATTGTGTCACTGCTAAAGGAGCTTGTTAGATGATGGCCCTCAGAAATACTAGCTGCTGTCATCATTTGTGTTTTCTTTGTGGACAGTCTTTCTCATTGTGTAACGTGGATTACATAACGGTTGGTAGTCATTTTCCAGAGTGATGGACTCTCTCCTTAAGGACTCCTTAAATATTGCTGACAGCTGCAGCTGTCCATCACACACAATGATCCACATGCAGCCATGCACTGGTTGGTAAAGATCTGAAGGCCGTGTCACACAGTTACTGCGTACATTTTGCTCACTTTACACGTATGGAATGTGGGTCATCCGTGTTCAACGTCACTCATACGTGTTTCTTGCGTTCGATGTGCACAGATGTCCGTTGAGGATTTCTTGACGTGAATTCGGTTTAGAGCTGTTCAGATTATTTGGTGGAGCTGGTTGAAAAGGAACAGGGACCAGACGGTGCGAGTTTATTACTCCAATATTATTATAATTAATTATTAATATCACGCTGTCGTCACTGGCTGTCTGTGTAGATTCATGTTAAAGAATGTAGGTCTGGTTATAAATGTTTAGATGGTCTGGCGCCTCAGTATCCCTCTGAGATGTTACATGAGTCCACGTCGAGTCCCAAGACCTGAAGATCCAATACTTTGAACGGTTCCCAGGACTCTGCTGTGACTCGGAGTCTTTTCAGCTGCAGCTCCTGAACGCCCCCCCCCCCCCCTTTTCTGTGAGGTCTGCAGAACCGTCAGCGAGTTTAGGACATTTTTAAAAACTCATCTTTTTAGTCAGGCTTTTAACTCCAGTGAGCAGATTTAGTGGATCAGCTTGTTCATTTTGTTAATTGTATTGTTTTATTGCTTTTATTGTTTAATTGATTTTACTGTTTATTTATTGTATCATATTGTTTGTGATTTTATGTTTATGTGAGTTTGTGTTGCCTCTGCTTTTATAAGTGCTATAAAAATAATAAATTGATTGAGAATTACGAAGTTTACGCATATTTTACGTAGTTTATACACAACTATTACGTAAATCTTATCCAATTGTGTGTGATTTTTGTGAGATTCACACACAAATGTGTGTCTTTCCAGGAGCGTTCCACGTTTGTCTAACAGACTTTTCATGCATGAACCACTGATGTGTAACTTTTAGATCACGTATACGGCGCACAGATCACGTTCAGATGACATCATTGATGCATGAATCACTGATGAATTACAGATAAACATCACAATCATCACACGCTTCATGTTCTACGTTGGTTTACGTGTTCTTAGCGTGTTCATTCCTATTCCTCTGGGGTTTTAACGTGGTTCATTCCTGATTCATCTGTGAACATTTCACCTCAAGACCACAACTTTCTCACTTATGATTCACGTCTGACCAGCTTACAGATGTGTAACATGAACAAAAACGTACACAGCGGCTGTGCGACACGGCCTTTAGTGACCTGTGGCAGGAGATCTCTGTAATCCGTTTGCTTCTGAAACTTGATTCATCAGCGCCTCAGCCAACAGTGACGGTTGAATCAAAAGAATGAAGTCAGAGCAGAACTAAGACTCAAAAGTCAAACGTCTTACGGGTAAAAACTGCTGACATGTCGACATACCATTATGTCATTAAGTCCATCTCTGTGTCCTCATGAAGAATTTCACATGAACTTATTACAAAAAGAATGAAAAGCAGTGAAAGCTGGTCAAGTTCATAATTCAAATCTTAAGAATCATGTCTGCAAACAAATTCCCCACATGGATTTGATCTCTTTCTTCTCTCCGTGAGTTTGAATCCCAGCCCGTCTGGACGTTTCTTCTGTGAACTGACTTCAGTGGAGGGGAACAGGGGGGGCCACTGTCTGGATGCTGGCAGCTTGTTGGGCTTCATGCATCTATGTATGAGAACAACATCGTACTGAGCGGTCGATCGCTCTGGAACAAGTTTAGCCTTTAATGGGCTGTCGGCCATCATGTTGGTGGGGGCAGAATCTAAATGTGGTTGGGGTAACCGGTGCAAACTCAGTCCACTGCACTTTACATTTGTGTTCTGACCTTTAGGGATCACATGGAAAATGAATGACTCAGCTGCAGAACATGACGGTTTGGGAAAAGCTGATAAAGCCCTGAATGAAGCGCTGATGACGCGGCGGCGCTCGCTTAACTGGGAATAGAAACGTTGGCGGACAGCAGAGAGGATGTCTGTTTGCTGACACGGCTGAAATACTTCAACAAGTCTGGGTCAATGCTGGGCTGGTCCCATGAATAAATGAACTCCTGACTGGACGGACGGGTGTCCTGCAGCATGGTCCCCGCTGGGCTTTGCAGAGTCCACAGCAGGACGGTGAAGCTTTTGCTTTCACAGGATTCTCAGCTGCTGCAGCTGCAGTTCAGTCCCACTAACTAGAGGAATGTCTGCTGCCGTCCCAGAAGATGTTCTGACATTACAAGCTGAACCTGTTTGAGAGTTTGGTCACAGCTGAACCCTCTCAATCAGACCAACAGATAGGACACATTTGGTCCATTTTAAGTGAACCAGAGTTTGTTTCCTCCAATAATCCAGAACAAATGTTCAGTCTGAATGCATCCAAATGGACTCTGGTCCAGAACCAGGACCCGCTCTCTGGAGGTGGTCTCAGTTTGTTTCCAATCAGACTGAGCTTCAGTTTGCTCTGAGTTTCCTCAGTCTGTATAGGCCTGCTGCTCAGAGCGGAACAACTGGACCTAAACGGCCACCGTAGTCGGTCGTCACGTAAACGGAGCAGGAAAGAAGCAACAGACGAGTCGCAGACAAATGTGGAGCAACGATTGTGGTTTTACCAGACAGAAAAAGAGTCCAGCTGTTTAATTGTTAGAGCGTTTATTTGAACATCACTGAAAAGCTTCTTCCAGGCTTTTCTGCGTCTCGTTGTGCGTCACGCGCCCTCCGCCGCTGTGACATCATCCTGAAGCTACCTTGTAGTTCCTAAAACAATGACATGACACCACAACCATGAGACACAGACACTCACTGACATGAACTCAGCCTCACCCTCGTAGTTCCTGGCCAATGACTGAAGAGATCTGTAGTCACATGGTTTACAAGCTTGATCTTCCTCTGACTGGAGATTCCCATTTTCTTCAAATGGAAGGATTGGATTCAAACCTAAGACGGACCGGCTGTGGTGCAGCGTCTGCTTTCCCAGCATGTAGCTGTCCTCCAGCACACATGCAGCATGACACAGCAGACTGTTGGGGGGGTGAACCATCTGAATTCTTTTCTTTACCCTCGTCCCTCAGGACCACTCTGACCTCACCGTTGGAGCGGCCGCCACCATGGCTCATGAGATGGGCCACAATTTCGGCATGAGCCACGACCACGACGGCTGCTGCGTGGAGGCCACGGCGGACCAGGGGGGGTGTGTGATGGCGGCTGCCACAGGGTGAGGCCCGGAGGGTGCATGGTCCTACAGCACGGACCCCCCATCTGCTGCTTCCATTCATGGTCCCCGGCTACGGTAGCCCTGAAGGACAAACCACACCAGCAAATCGCTCCGTGCAAAAACAGCTTAAAGATCGACAAGCAACGACATTTAAAAAAGAAAAACAAAAAATAGTAAAACAACATTACATTTTAAAATTCTAAACACAAATCCAAAAAAAAACAAGTTAAAAGCAGATAAAAATGAGACATTTTGCAAAAGCCTGTAAAGGTGGGCATTATGGGATGTCACTGCTAGGATGATGACTTTCCTTCACCTTTTAACCTCTTTAAACAGAAAACTATTTTTGAGGCTTCTGCAAAAGTTTGGTGATTGACTTTTTACCACAGCTCAGGTAAAAACCTTCTGCTTTCCCTCTTTTTCAAAACTCAAACTCATCGTCCAATCAGCAGCGTCCCATGAAACCCTCCTTTACCCGTTTCTTGTTTGGTTTAGTTTCTTAACATTTCTTTTTAGTTTCTGGAAATTTCTTTTGTCTTCCTACATGTTTTTTTACATTGTGGTTACAGAAATGTAGTTTTAATTTCTAAAATGTCCTTTTGTTTTTAAATGTGATTTGACCTTCAGGGCCACCGTACCCAGCAGACATAAGTGATCTTTTTGCTTTTTTCCCCCTTTCAGCTGCAGTATTTTCTGTTTCTTGAAGCACATTTAGTGACAGAAATCAATGATTTTTGGTGAAAATCTTTTGTTTGTTCTCCTTTAATCCTTCAAAGCTTTTCACAGTCAAGCCTGTCTCATCCGACAAACAGAATAAATGATGCAATCCTTCCTAAAAATAATAATCATTGTTTCTTTTACACTGGACAGAAGGAAATATGAGGAAAAAGATTATAAAAAAAAGAAAATACATTAAAATTCCTATTTAAGGCTTCTCCATTAATTTCCTTTTTTTGCAAACCAAACTATTAAAAGCCTTTTTCTTTAGGACCTCCTTAAAACGAAGTGAATTACATTTCTAAGCCTAAAAAGGTTTGCAGTTTGTTTGCAGATGATTTTCTTGGTGGACATGAGGCCTCATTTCCTCTGTGGAGGACCTTTTGATCTGTACATGCTTGTAACACGTAACATGTTTGCACGCAGGCACCCGTTTCCACGCGTCTTCAGCCGCTGCAGCAAACGGGATCTGGACAGCTACTTCCAGAAGGGGGGGGGCATGTGCCTTTACAACATGCCCAACATGAAGGACCTGGTGGGGGGCAAGAAGTGTGGCAACGGCTTCGTGGAGGATGGAGAAGAGTGTGACTGTGGGGAACCTGAGGTCTGCACATCCCTCCTCTATTTTCTTTACATACAGTTCAGTGAACGGCACGGCTTTCACGTTTGTGTTCACACGGCTTCCATGTGTTCATCACTTCATTGGAAAGCACAGGAAGTCCTTCGTTCTGCAGTGAGGAAGGTGACTGAATGGAAGCGGTTTAAGGCTGCAGCAGCCTCCCTCACTGCATGTCGATGTTGAACAGAGAAATGCAGAAACCATGTCAGATGTTCACAGAACATGAAGAAGACCCAAATGTATCAAGGACTTATGCTGTTTGTGTAGGTTCTATGAAAAATCAAATTCGGTTCTAAAGAGTACTGGTCGGGCAGTACTGGGTACTACCGCACAGAGTTATTTAGTTGACAGCTTTAATGTCGACAAGAGAAAATAATGGGCTATTTCATGCTAAATTAACTTTTTGAGCTTTTATAATCTTCATTCCACTCAAAAAACAACCCAAAGTGGTATTTTGATCCATTCATGCATCTCTGAGTGTTCCTCTAAAAAAGTGCTCTCTGAGAGAGAACCAGCCCCTCCCAAACCAGAAAAACAAGGGGATCCTCACATTGTGACATCACAAAGTGAGGAAACGCCCCTTTCAGGAAGAGTTTATGCTGTCAGCTCCGCCCCCAGGCTAACACCCACTTTCTTTATGGAGCTAGCGGTGATCGGCTAAACGCGTTCCTATTGTATGAACAAACACACATCCAATCTTTGCTGAAGTTCAGACTTGCTGCTGAAGTTGTGTCTAAGTTGGCGCCATGAAATGGGCGGCACCCACAAGGGGATAAAGGCGGAGTAAGCAGGAAGTAAGTCCTCTTACTTCCAGGTAAGAGAAGAGTTTGGGAGAATAGCTAATATTTTGTAAAAAATGTTCTTTAGTGTGTAATATATTATCATTTATGACAAGGTCCAGGTGAATTCTCGATTCTGATTGGCTGCTGGGTGTGCATTAAAAAGTGATAATCCACAGTGGTGATGGATGCCTAAGAAAGTAGTTCCAGTCACCTAGCTTAAATGTTTTTTATCACTGCTCTGCTTCTTTAAAACAAACTTCATCATCTGGACAAAAACAGGCGGTCAGAGGAGAACTGACCTTTATTGAACACATCGTGATCATCAGCATAGATGTCACTTTCCTTTGTCGCTGCACTCGATGTCTGTGGCAGCTGAGCCAGCTAAGGGGCACGGGGTCACGTTACCATGACAACGCACCGCACCACATCACAAATAGTCTGCTTTTTGTGAAAAAATTGATCCAAACTGAAAAAACAACAAGAATAAAGGACCAAAAACTGGTTGAATATTAATTTCATTTGTAAGTGACTGTGGTATAAACGGGTTAATGGCCTTCAATGTTCGCATTATCAGAATTAAGGCGCTTAGCGGAAGCAGCCGTCCTCCGCTTCACGTCAGACAATTCAGGCTTCCACGTTATGCGTTAATTTATGATAATTAAGCCCCCCCTGGCTCCTGGAGGAGTGGCTTGTCCCGACCGAGTAGTTCATTCCGATCTCCCTGCCCATCCAAAACCATCATAATAGCATAAAGGAGAGAAGAACTTTGAGGCGCTGGCTGACGTGACAACTAGAGGTCACAGAAAACAGCAAACTGTTGTTTGACAGCAGCAGATGGAGACCTCAGAACGGCCAATGAGACGAGCCGCCTGGCCGTGGATCTTAACCTTTTCAACTAAAAGCAGTTTGTTCACATAAAGGTGACTCTATTCCAGACAAACCCTTTTTTACTAACATTTTAGTAGCAGAGCGTAGGTCTGGCTCCAAACTGAAGCGTGTCTGAAAACCTTGGCTTCATTATCTCACTGTGTCCCTCTGAAAAACAAATGAGGCTTTCACCCATGATCTGTTTCTGGCCTGCTTGCTGTTTTAATTGGCCTTTCTTTTTCTTTGCTGGAATCGTTCTCAACCTAGTGTTTGTGCATCACCGCCGTCTCTCCTCAGGGCTCCATGGCAACAGGATGGGATGCCTCTGAATGAAGCGACAGCAGTAATGATGGCTCAGATGTGTTTTTCCCTTTCGTCTGTTAGAGTTCTGACTTGTTCATGAGTCTTCAGTTTCTCTGTAAATGCTACCATCAGGTGTGTGATTGACACCTGCATGCATCTGTACTCAGATCTAAAAGGATCTACCTGAAGAACAACAGACTCTTTCTGGGTTTGCAGATCTGTGAGGAAACTACTAAACACCTTGGTCCATTTAAAGTGAACCAGAGTTTGTTTCCTGTGATAATCCAGAACAAACGTTGAGTCTGAATACACCCAAGCAGACTCTGGTCTAGGGATGGGTACCGAGCCCCGGTATTGAACGAGCCCCAGGGCAACATTCTTCAAGACCGCAGTATTGTTAAGATCTGACCTCAACGGTTCTGCTATCGGTACTGGAGAATTCGCTTTTTTTGGTGTCCCACAAGATGTAAACATTAGCTACCATATTTAACCCACCAAGTCAGTCAATTGTCCGTTACTTAATGATGATATTATTTTCGCTATTCTCGCTGAAGAGGAGAGGTCTGTCCGGCTATTTGACCAAAGTTTTAGAACTTGTGTGTTTTTGTTTGTGTGTCTACAGGAATGTACCAACAACTGCTGCAATGCCAACAACTGCACCCTGAGGGAGGGGGCCCAGTGTGCCCACGGCGTGTGCTGCCAGAACTGCAAAGTAAGACAAATGCATGCACAAACCATCATACCTGTGCAGGTAAAACTACAACTCAGTGTTTAGAGTTGACAGATGGTGTTAGCCTTTTGACCCTGTCACAGGGGTGAGGCCCCAAAACTACTAAACTATAGGAACATGGGGGGGTACAGCAGAAGCCTTTGTTATTGAAATGTTTTAATAGAATACAAAAAACAAAAAAACAATGATGACAAAACAACACATTCGAGTCCAACGCATCAGGAATGTAGAGCAGAAAGGTGAAGGGATGATGGTTGTCCATGTGATGCTTATAGTCCCAGTCTGTTCCAGACAGAAGTCCCTCCCACTGGTCTGCATGCAATAAAAACAAATAGACAAACCATCAGATAGATCTATGAGTAAACACACAGTCATGCAAAAAGGAGAAAAGTCCATCTCTATAAAACCCAAAAAACATCCACTGGTGACTGAGCTGCTAAGATAATCCTGGAGTATAGCTGGCACTCTTAGCCATGGGAGGGGTGTAGCCGGTTATCCCCCCTGCGTCTCCAATACGAGGTAATCCTCCTGGGGGGATGCCGGTTCCCTCTTCCTCCAAGTGAGTGTTTTTCTGGTGAGGACCCGCCATGGCTGTGGCTGGCGTTTTGCCGTCTCCAAGCGTCATGAACTGCACGCCTCTGGTTCCAAGCTCTCCTCCTGCCTCCGCCTCGCAGGCCACGCCCACGCGTCAGGGACTCCTCACCTCTGTGTGTAACCACCCCCCTCCCACACACAGGTGTCCCTCATACCCCATCAGCAAGCTGGAAGGTCATCACAAACCACCTGCTGACACCACCATGTCTACCACTTTTTGTTTCCCACCAAAACACAAAGAAGAAAACTCCACTGCTGGACTTCAATCATGTAGTTGTAGAGTTAGATCAGCGAATCCTCACTGAGAGTTCTGGTACATCGCTGTCCGTCCTGGGGGAGGACCCCTCCTTCATTTCTTCTTTTTTTCTGGAATCTATTTTTTTAGGGGTTTTTCCTTATGGAGGAGGAGGGTCTAAGGGCAGAGATGTTAGTTTAGTTTAGTTTAGTTTAGTTTAGTTTAGTTTAGCTTAGCTTAGCTTAGCTTAGCTTAGCTTAGCTTAGCTTAGCTTAGTTTACTTTAGTTTAGTTTAGCCATTACCGACTGAATCCTATGACTTTATGATTTCATTATTATAACATTATTACCGGCATGACATTGAGACGACTATTGTTGTAAATATTGGTCTACATAAATACATTTGAATTGAATTACGTTAACATATGTGTAAATGAAAAGAGGTTTCCCTTCTCTCTATTTAACCTCTTAAGATCAAAGCTCTTGTTTGTGGGTTTTTATTTTTATGTCTTTGACAGGGACGCCAGTCAAGCAGAATCAAAACCGGTAATAGTCCTTAAACAGTGATGTCCATGCATGTGGACGCCAGGTCTTGATGGGTTCCAGAATCCTGGAATGCGGCGTTTGTCCCACGTCTGTTCGGGTATTCCGCTGCAGATCATTGGGCTCTGAGCGTTTCAAGCTCTTAAATAAATGTTGTAATTGCGTTTTTCTAGTTTGATCAACTGCTTAAAGCTGTTTGACACCTCTATGGATGCAAGTTCCAGAATCGAACTGCCTCCTGGTCAGGAGACAGCTGCTGTGAGCTGCTGATGTCTGGATCCGAAGGTCTTATTGGAAACGCCGTCGAGCGTTTGATTCTTTAAGTGCTTCCAGTAAAGCAGCCACTCAGACAAAGGTCTGTCCTGAAAATAACAAGCAGATTTATAGTCTTTGGACAGACGTGTCGTCTTCTCAGTCACAGCCAATGATTAAAGCTCTCCATTCTATTCAACATTCACTCATTAAAAGATGGATGTGAAGATTTACTTTTGGAAATGTCTTTATCTGTTTTAGCTTGTAGAAAAGCTGCTCAAAACACACATTTAATCTTATAATGTCCATGACGCTTGGAAAGTTGATTAAAACATTAGTTATTTAAAACTAACTTACCCTGAAGTAACGTGATGGAGTGACCATGGCAACGGCGCATAAGTTCTTTTTTAGAGCTGTTTTACACTAAACAAAGTCTACCATACTAACATATGTAATGTCGGCTTCCACGATCCATGCTTCAGCTACGTCATTCAAACACAGTTTATGAGTATTTAACGTATTTTACGCCATTAATATGTAAATCTTATACAATTCTGCATGATTTTTGTGAGATCCATCCAGAAATGTGTGTCTTTCCAGGAGCGTTCCACGTTTGTCTAACAGACTTTTCATGCATGAACCACTGATGTGTAACTTTTAGATCACGTATACGGCGCACAGATCACGTTCAGATGACATCATTGATGCATGAATCACTGATGAATTACAGAGAAACATCACGTTTCTTTTAGACATTTTTTTCTTGACTGAAGAGGAGCAGAGATACTTTCTGTGAAACAAAGAGGAAACATTTGTTTTTCTCTGAAAGGAATTACTCAGGAAATAGAAGGTTGTATATGAAACATTGGTTGTATTTGTACGTCACATTCATCCTGTTCAGCTTCCTTTGAGTCAAGCATGCACCCCTACATACATGTTCATGACACTCACACAGCACTCTGATTTCTATGCAGGCTAACATTTAAATATGGTCGTGTGTCAGGAATGAGCTTCAGCAACTTTTGCAGCGTTAGAATGTCTCCTGTAGGATGAACGGCTATCAGCTGTCAGAACCGGTCTGTCACCGTTTGTGCAGTCGCAGTGATCAACCTCAGTGTGGATGTTAACATTTTCCGACCATCTTTCATGAAGGTAACCTACCCGTCATCACATCATTGTCTGTTCCAGTTGAAGGAGGCGGGAACTATGTGCAGGGGGCCAGCTGGGACATGTGACCTGCCTGAATACTGCACTGGAGCCTCCCCCTACTGTCCTGCCAACGTCTACCTGCTGGACGGTTCTGCCTGCCAGTATGGACACGCCTACTGCTACAATGGCATGTGCCTGACTCACCAACAGCAGTGCCTGCAGCTGTGGGGCTATGGTATGGAAACGCACAATGCAACGCCATACTCTGCTTAAGGCCGGGTCACACAGCCACTACGTACATTTTCTGCATATGTCACGGATGTGAACCACGTTAAAACCACAGAAGAAGTAGAATGAACACGCTAAGAACACGTGAACCAACGTAGAACATGAAGCGTGTGATGATTGTGATGTTTCTCTGTAATTCATCAGTGATTCATGCATCAATGATGTCATCTGAACGTGATCTGTGCGCCGTATACGTGATCTAAAAGTTACACATCAGTGGTTCATGCAGGAAAAGTCTGTTAGACAAACGTGGAACGCTCCTGGAAAGACACACATTTGAGGATGAATCTCACAAAAATCATGCAGAATTGTATAAGATTTAGGTAATAACTGCGTAGAGCATGCATGGATCAAGGAAGACCGACATTTCATACGTGGAGAATGTACACAGTGGCTGTGAGACACGACCTTTACACTCAGTGACTGTTTCCTTCGATCTGTTGATCCTCTGTCATTTCTGTGGTGAAGCACCGATATGTTGAACGATGGAGATCTGATGTCTGGGACTCTGTGAGGCTAACAGGCTCCACTGTGTGTCCAGGAGCTCAACCAGCACATGATGCCTGCTTTGAAGATGTCAATGCAGCAGGCAGCGCTTTTGGGAACTGTGGGAAAGATGAACACGGCAACTATGTCAAGTGTGAGAGGAGGTATGGAAAACCGCATGTATGCAGTCTGCTTCAAATAAAACAACTCGGTTCAGCAGATTCTGGAGAAATCAATGTTTTTTTGTGCTTATTTGTTCCCTTCTGACTCTAGTGATGCTAAGTGTGGGAAGATCCAGTGTCACAGTGCTGCCAAGAAGCCCAAAGGCACCAACGCCGTCTCCATTGACACGACCATCAAGACTGGTGGCAGAGAGGTGAAGTGTCGCGGCACTTATGTCTACAGCACTCAGGATGGCCAGGGGGACCTGCCTGACCCCGGCCTTGTTGTGACCGGGACCAAATGTGGAGAGGGCAAGGTTTGTGCAGACCAGACTTGGCTATATGGTTGTGTACCAGAGCTCCTTCACTGGTTTGTCATCACACACCAAAGTGTATAGAATCAGTCCACATTGATCCATCTCCTGAGGCAGCGGTTACTGAGGCCTACCGGGACTCCAAGGGTTTTCACCAACAACCAGTCCTTGATCCAACATCAATGCTGTCAAACAGCAGAAGACTGACCAATTTTAGAGTCTTTGGTTTGTCTATGAAGACTCTCATTCATCCAGGTTGATTCCATCCCAGTAGTAGGTTTAGGGGCTGTCATCTGGACTTAGTTTTTAAAGTTAGAAGATGTTTCACCTCTTATCCAAAGAGGTGAATATATGTAAGAGTTAATGGCCGACCAAGTGTGCATTATCACTTTTTAACGCACACCGTGGAAGCTTGAACCGTCCGACGCGAAGCGGAGGTTAAAAAGTGATAATGCACACTTTGAAGGTCGTTAACCCGCTTATACCATGGTCACTTACAAAATAAATAAAAAGTAAACAGTTTTTAGTCCTTAATTCTTGTTTTTTTCCAATTTGGATCACTTTTCTCACAATAAGCGGACTATTTGTTATGTGCGCCGCACCACGTAATAAATAGTCCGCGTCGCGCTGCACCACTGCTGCAGTTAAGATTCAGCGATATAAAGAAATATATATATGCTGATGATCACGATGGGTTGAATAAGGCATCAGTTCAGAGAGAAAGTTCTCCTCTAACAGCTTGTTTTTATAGATAGATAGATAGATAGATAGATAGATAGATAGATAGATAGATAGATAGATAGATAGACAACTTTATTTATCCATTTGGGAGGTTCCCGCATGGAAATTGACATCTCCATTGCATACAGCACTGCTTGACATACATATAAGAGGTGAAACGTCTTCTAACTTTAAAAACTAGGTCCAGATGACAGCCCCTAGAGCTACTACTAGGAAGTCTTTGGTTTGGTTTGACATCTAAATGATGAAGCAAAAGGTTGTTGTAAAGAAGCCGGCGCAGTGATACAAAACATTTAAGCTAGGTGACTGGAACTTCTTTTTTCACCGTGCGGTTATCCTGTGGTATATCACTTTTTAATGTACACCCAGCAGCCAATCAGAATCGAGTATTCACCTGGACTATGGTATAAACACAAATATATATATATATAGAGAGAGCTCAAAGTCACACTCAAAGTCAAACTATTGTTTCATTTCATGAATGAAATGTTTCTAAACTGCTCTACTGCATGTCCTGGGGGGGTCACAGCCTCAGTGGGAGAGTTTAGTAAGCTCACTGCCTGAGGTCACGGTCTGTGCTGCCATTAAATAGAGTTGATGATTTCAATGAAGTCACAGGACTGCTGCTTGGCAACACGGCAGGACGAGCATCACATGACGGCCGTGGTTGCATCAGAAGGAAACTGTGTCACAATGCAGCCTTAGTTCCACAGCAGAACGTCACCATGACGGACCCACCGAAGCTGACGGGAAGGAAAGAATGAAAGGAATAGACTGATGGACGTCTACCTGCTGCTCCACAGGCCAAAGGCTTCAGCAAACTCTAATGGTCTATTTACAGTGGGGGGGGGGGAGTATTCAGTCAGCAAATTGTGTAAGTCGTCCCACATAAAAAGATGAGAGAGGCCTGTGATTTCCATCATAGGTAAACCTCAACTATGAGACACAGAATGAGGAAAATAAAGTCAGAAAATCACATTGTCTGATTTTTAAGGAATGTATTTGTAATTTATGGTCGAAAATAAGTATTTGGTCTCTTAACAGTTCAACTCAGTACTTTGTTATAACCCTTTGTTGGCAAAGACAGCAGTCAAACGTTTTCTGTAAGTCTTTACTGAAAAACCCAGTTAAGGTTTATTTTCAATGCTGATGGAGGAAGTTTTCACTCTAAATCTGACCATTCATGGCTTCATTCATTCTTTCTTTTACACGGATCAGTCGTCCTGGTTTCTCTGCTGAAAAACAGGCCCACAGCATGATGCTTCCACCCCCATGCTTTACAGTAGGTCTGGTGTTCTTTGGATGCAGCTCAGCATTCTTTCTCCTCCAAACAGTAGAGTTCTTACCAAAAAGTTCTATTGTGGTTTCATCTGACCATAGGACATTCTCCCAATCCTCTTCTGGATCATCCAAATGTTCTCTAGCAGACTGTAGACGGGTCTGCACACGTACTGGCTTCAGCAGGGGGACACGTCTGGCCCTGCAGGGTTTGAGTCCCTGGTGGTGTAGTGATTACTGATGGTAGCCTTTGTTACTTTGGTCCCAGCTCTCTGCAGGTCATTCACTAGGTCCCCCATGGGGTTCTGGGATATCTGCTCACCGTTCTTGTGATCATTCTGACCCCACGGGGTGAGAACTGGGGGGGAGCCCCAGATGGAGGGAGGTCATCAGTGGTCTTGTTTGTCTTCCATTACCTAGTAATTGATTTCTTGACTCCAAGCTGCTCACCTGTTGCAGATTCAGTCTCCCAGCCTGCTGCAGGTCAACAGTTTGGTTTCTGGTGTCCTCAGACAGCTCTTTGGTCATAGTGGAGTTTGGAGTGTGACTGTGTGAGGTTGTGGACAGGTGTCTTTATATAGATAACCAGTTCAAACAGGAGTCATTAGTACAGATAACCAGTGGAGGACAGAGGATCCTCTACAGAAGAAGTTACAGGTCTGAGAGACAGAAATCTAGATGGTTTGTAGATGACCAAATACTTATTTTCCACCATAATTTACAAATAAATTCTTTAAAATTCAGACAATGTGATTTTCTGGATTTATTTCTCATTTAGTCTCTCAAAGTTAAGGTACTCCTTTGATGATAGTTACAGGCCTCTGTCATCTTTTTAAGTAGCAGATCTTGCACTGCTGGTGGCTGACTAGAGACTTTTTTGCCCCACTGCATGTGAGTCATCTTTACTGCCCTGTCAGCATTTTTGCTTTGTGTTTCTGTAGGTGTGCAGAGACCGCAGATGCCAAAATGCCTCTTTTACAGAGCTGCAGGCGTGTATTGGGCGTTGTCATGGCAACGGGGTACGCACACCACACACATGCACACACAGAGGTCCACAGGACATGCAGAGCCTCATGCTTTAGAGCCCTGTAGCTGCTGGCAGAGCCGCCCTGTTCCACTTTGACTGTGTCCTTGAGCCACGGCAGCAGTTCCTCCAAAGTCTATTGTTAAAGGCAGAGAATAAATGGCTGCATCTGAGCTGGAGCCAAAGTGATGAAGTATTTATTAAAGCAGTATTACAAGCATGAAGATGAGGGGAAAACCAGACACAGTTTATGAGTCGGTACCTGAGTTAAGTCCAAGATGGGGCTGTTATTAGAAAAAACACGGAGATTCTTTGTATTTCTTAAAGAAATTTGGCTTAAAACATTTGTCCTTTTAGGATCTTTTCTGACTTGTGTGTTGTGGTTTGAGCTTCATCAACCATTAACTAATGTCTCCATGCACTGGATCCATCGTTTGTGGTTCAAACCAGACCCTAAAACACAGAAATACTGTTGCATGACAGAAATCACACCATTTTAAAAAATGCTTTGGTTTAGCTGATTATGAATACAAGTTCAAACCCCGACTGTCACAATGATGGCGGTGCCAGACAGCCGTTAAAGGGCCGTCTGTTCATTTTTGAGCCCATGATGAAGTGACTCCTCTTTTCTGTCATTGGTTCGCTGGACTCTAGTGTCAATGAAAGGCCAAACAATGAACGTAGTATACCAACCAAACCCAACAGCTTTCAGTGTTACTGTCTCCTCTGAAGAACCTTCAATCCTTCATTTTCAGCACAAACCCCAAAAGTTCACGGTCCTTCAGTCAGAAATCAGAAAAACTGTTTTTTTTTGTCATTGCACAACGAAGGTTGTGATCCAATGGAAATCGTGGAGCTGTTTAAAGAACAGGAAAGTCAAAGTTTAAATATAGAATATCAGACCTAGAAAGAACTAAAAGATGTAAAGTCAAAATGCATAAATGGATGGCACCTTCTGACCAAAGACTGCCCGTTTGGTAACCTCACAGATGTCAGGGTTTTAGCAGGTTGACTGCTCTGGGGAAGAACGTGTCCTTTAGTCCCATGATGCCATGAGCCAAACACACGACTACATGTGTTCCCTCTGTTGGTCACTCACATCTAAGGATGTCTTTGCTTTTGCTTAGGTGTGTAACAGCAACGGGAACTGTCACTGCGACAGAGGCTGGGCCCCGCCCTTCTGTGAGAAGTCCGGACTTGGCGGCAGTGTGGACAGTGGTCCAGTGCAGTACGACAGTGAGTCTGTTCGCCGCGCTGCTTTCAGAAACACAAGCAGTAGTAGAAAATCCAACACATCTTCCATTTGGCTGCTGTGATTCTCATAACCTTTACGGTGTTGAAAGCATTTTTCCAGGCATCTCAGTTTTAGACGTTGACTAGATTTTCTCTCATCTTAAGTCCAGGATGTTTTCCATGATGGATAGATTTACATGGTTTTCCTTTTCTAGATGTTTTGCTCCAAATAGTTGACATTTTTCTGTGTGTTGTCTTTAGAGGCAACAGTTATTCCCTTTTCATCCACACAAAGGTCCCAGCGGTGATTTAAACTAGGGAGGGCCAACCACTACACCATGCAGCCACCGTAACCTTCAATGACATGCTGGAGTACAGGACAGATGCAATCAGGGGTTTGTTGTTTGTTGTGCAACGATATCCTCACTGTCCAGGAAGCAGGAAATGAAAAATGAACCCAAACTCATTCAAGTTTTGACAGGATTTCAAAAATCATGACAAGAAATGATCAAGTAGGAGCTTCTAGTGAATATTCTGGGATGTCCAGGCAGACTCAACCAAACATGACAGCCATTGACTGTATATAAGAACTGGACTGAGTGGGACGTCACCATAGAAAATGACTTCCAGCTCCAGTGAAATGAGGTCAATTCAGTCGCCATTTTTTTCGTGGTATGGACCTTACCAAGTCGGATCCAGACGACATCGCTAAGCAGTGATCGGTCCGAGTCAGTTTGAGTCGATGTTTCTATGGCAACCACTCTTACCAGTCAGGAGTGAGCTTGTTGTCAATCAAAATGTTTTGAACATTCAAGGTGGGGGCCAGCAGGCGCCACATGCTTTTATTGAGGAATCTGATTGGTCTTTTTTTAACTCTTGAATAACTAAAATATATAAATATGTCATGAAAGAAATTAGGATTATCAAGAACATGTTAAAAAAAGGAATCAGAACCGGAACAGCTGTTTATTTCTCTATTGAAGTCTATGGGATAATGCAGGTCTCCATCACTTTGCCTTAGTCTGTGTTTTGTTGCCTCCCTTTTTTTTTAGATTTCCTCCTCTCTTTTTTCTTTTTATGAAGTTGTTTGACTTTGTTTTCAGCTCAGACTCAGTTTTGTTGGCTGCAGGTTTGAATGTGTTTTCGCTGATGATGTTGTGTTGTTAACCAGCGATGGTCATGTGTGTTCACAGGTCAAGTGGGCCTGGTGGTGGGGTTGCTGTTTGCCTTCCTGGTTGTCCTGCCTGCAGTTCTCCTGGTCTTCTACTGCTACAGAATCAAAACGTCATATTTCCATAAGTGGCTCATACAAAGAGAGAAGAGCAAGAACAACAAGTACTGTCGTCTGTTCCTTCGCCTAATGCCACTTTCAGTCACAGCTTCACATTCACACATAGAATTTCAGAAAACCCAACAGTTTTGCACATTTCAAACGTCTGTGGTATTGTTACGGTAAGACAGGATTCCAGACATGTTTTCACCCACCAACAGAGTTAGACTGGTATAAAAATTCACTGGTTGCATTCTGGGATGCATCACACCTGGACTTGCCTGCTTATGGTCGTGTCACATTTTCCATGTATGAAATTTTAGTCTTTCGTGATTCATGCGTCATCTACGTCATCCATAACTGTTTCTTGCGTTCGTCCACAGAAGTGGGTCAATCGTTTCGTGTCTTTACGTGAATTTGGTTTTGAGCTGTCCAGAATTTTTGGTTGGTTAAGAATTACGCAGTTTATGTGTATTTCACATCCTTTATGCAAAATGATTATGTAAATCTTATGCAATTGTGTGTGGTTTTTGTGAGATGCATAGACAATTGTGTGTCTGTTCCACGTTTGTCTGACAGCCTTTTCATGCATGAACCACCGATCATGAATACGGCGCACATATTTAGATTCAATTATGTAATTAACGCATGAATCACTAATGAATTGGAGATAAACATCACAATAATCACACAGGTCATGCAGGATTGGGGTATTGTGTGATGGTTGTGTAAATCAGCCAATCTTTCACCCATCTAGCATTCTATACCGAGTGGGGGTCTCTCGCCGCCCCCCCTCCATCCCCCTCTGTCGGCTGCCTTGTCCGGCTCCTAGCAGCTGACTTAGAACCGGTGCAGACCGGGGAAATCCGACTGTTTCATCAAAACAAAGCATCGCTTTGGCCGTGGTGCTGACCATGACCAAGGTTAAGCTAAATTGTAGCGGCGCCGTCACCCTTCTTCCTGCTTTATGAACGCAGCCACAAGGAGGAGCTAAGGTCCCACAGGCTTCACGGTGATCTGCAGAGTTCCCATCTGTCGGCTGCAGATTCAGCATCACAGCAGCCACCGAGCGAATGGAGACAGGCTAAACGCTTTGCTCGGATGGGCTTCAGCAGGGCTCAACAACAACTGCTGCAGAAAACACAAGAGGGAAGCCCAGTGAAATGCTAATGATGCCGTTAGCACAGCCCCAAGGCTG
>CM074505.1:15329657-15334657 GCA_037389245.1 Oryzias sinensis | reverse complement strand
CTGAAATCCTTTCCAGGTTGGATTCAGACATTTTGATACAGGAAACAGTTTTTCTGAATGAAATGTAGCTAAATGTGTTGCTGTTTGTCACTTATGTGTCTCCAGCCGCCAAACTGCAGCAAAGAGGTCCTCCCCCTGAGACCAGGCCCCGCCTCCAACGGCACCCAGCCCGTCAACATAGTGCGGCCTCTGAGACCCGTCCCGTCTCCACAGGGCGGGTCCCGACATCTCAAGGTGGTGCGGCCGCCTCTGCCAACTGGCCGGCTTCCAGTTGCACCAACCAAGTCCCCCCCTACCCCACAAAGAATAAGCCCACCCAGGAGACCCCTGCCCCTTAACCCAACACGATCTCCATTGGTACGGCCCCCCTTAACCTTTTATTACATTAGGGTGCAGCTTTTCTACTGTTCCTGTGGCATTCAGAACAAAGACACACGTTTTGTGGGACAGCTGGACTGTCTACACCCCGTCCCATGATCCGGTCCTCCAACTTATCAAAGATCAGATCCCAGTTAGAGTTTAGATCAGGTCCAAACCTTTATTAAAGACGGCCAGATTTGGTGAGGTGGAAACGTGTGACTAACACTCTTTAAACAATGTGAACAACATTCCATTGACACGAACTATTGAATGCAATGGCATACTTTTCATTTCATCTCTTAGAGTAAATACACTTTTAACATAATTGCTGGTATTTTTGCACTGTTCATTTTGTTAGCTTGTAGTAGCTAGCATGTCTCGTCTGCTAGTAACTCATCGTGGTGAATATGAACACGTAATGCAGCCAACTTCAATAAATAAATCCTACACAAAGGTATTAGGATTGTTGGAGGCTGAATATTGATTTTATGAAAAAGAGCCTGATTTAGATGAAGACATTTTAATGATAATAATAATAAACTTTATTAGTACAGCACCTTTCAAAATAAAAATCACCAAGTGCTTTACAGTAAAACGCAGAATATCAAAAGAATTATGAAAAAGCAGTTTTAAAAAGAAGTTTTTAGCTGGTTTTTAGAAGAAAACACTGAGTCTGCAGATCTGAGGCTGAGAGGAGTTCCAGAGGATGGAGCCACTGCTGCAAAGTCTCCTTTAGTCTGTAACAACCGGCAGACCCTGGTCACATGACCTCAGGACCTGCTGGGGGTGGACGGCTTTTATGTAGACCAGTGCTTGGCTATTGAGAGCTGTGTGTGTTAAAACCAGGATTTGAAATGCACCCGGTAGCGGATGTGGAGCCAGTGCAGCTGGATGAACAACAGGGTGACGTGAAAACTTAGATGATTTAGTCAACAGCGTTCTGCACAACTGTTCTAGAGATTTTCTGCTTAAACGTGTTGATGGAGTTGCAGTAATCAAGGCGAGATGACATCAAAGCCTGGATGAGCATCTCCATCTCAGAACGCAACACAGTTGGACTCAGCTTAGCAATGTGTTTTAGATGATAAAAGCAAGAACGTACAAGTGACCCGACATGAGAGTCGAGGGATAGAACCGGGTCTAGACTGACCCCGAGGTTCCTGACAGACGGCTTGATGGAGGAAGCAAGTGGACCGAACCACTGGACTATGTGGGGGAGGGAACTGTCAGGAGCACAGACTAGAACCTCAGTTTTAGCTTCATTTAGTTGGAGAAGGTTGTTGTTCATCCAACTTTTGACCAAATCCAGACATTTACATAAAATCATTATTTAAAAACATCCTGAGGTTTAAAAGACACAGAGAGCTGAATATCATCAGCATATAGATATCATTAAAATAACTTAAAATTTTAAAACGTAAAATATAAAATGAACACTAACGGCCCGATACTGAGCCTTGTGGCACACCAGAAGTGAGGGATGCAGAAGCGGAGTTAAACCTGCAAAAAAAACTACAGAAAAAGATCTTCCAGTCAGAGGCAGGTCAGAGGTCAAAATAAAGGTGTTATTTGTACATTTGTTACACAGATGCACATCTGAGCCTGTCCGTTCCTCTGCTCGTCCCTGAGACCATCACACAATGACAGCAGACATTTTCCCTCCTGTAGCTCTTTTGTTTGTCAGGCATCTGCTGTGTGTGTGTGTGTGTTATGTGTGTGTGTGTGTGTGTGTGTGTTTGTGTGTGTGTGTGTGTGTGTGTGTGTGTGTGTGTGTGTGTCTGTGTGTGTGTGTGTGTGTGTGTGTGTGTCTGTGTGTGTGTGTGTGTGTGTGTGTGTGTGTGTGTTATGTGTGTGTGTGTGTGTGTGTTTGTGTGTGTGTGTGTGTTTGTGTGTGTGTGTGTGTGTGTGTGTCTGTGTGTGTGTGTGTGTGTTTATGTGTGTGTGTGTGTGTGTGTGTAGTGATGGTTTAAGTTGTGAAGTTGTCATTGAATGACACAACCCCTCCACTGCCTGTGTTTGTGTCCCTAGAACTGTTCTTTCTCTGATTAACATGTTGCTTAAGTTGTTTTTTTTTTTCGGGACAAAAATCCTTTTTTATCGATTGTTGTGTCAAACAAGTTTCCTAAAATGATGAAGCATCCATGAAACGGACCTTTGTCTTTGTTGTAGATGGTGTCGGAGGCCAAGTCCAGAGCCTCCCCCTTCCCTCCTCAGAAGCCCCTCCCTGTCAGTCCAGCCAGAGTAGCCTCTGCAGCAGTGAGTCCGACCCGGACCGCCGGGTCCAAACCCCTGCTGGTCATGATGCCCCCGGCAGCTGGACCCAAGCCGGTCGGCAAAGTCTCAGCCGTTCCTCCGCTCAGAGTTCTCAGGTGGGAAAAGCAGAACTCTATTTTTGTCCATCAGTGAATGTTTGCGTACACAGAATGGACCTGGGTGTCACTTTCAAATGCAGACTTTCTTTAATCCTCATTGAAATATTAAAATCTGAATACTTTTATGATTATTTAAAGTAAACCTGACATGCAGTGAACTGAAGCTCTTCTTTAGAGACACCATTTAAAGCTTTGATCATCTCAGTTTCATGTCTTACTTTCTTATCTGTTTACAAAATGTCCCTTTTGGATCAATTTAGCTAAAGATTTCACTTTAACTTGACTCTGGAAGGATTGTCTGCCAGAACAACGGTGAACAACGTCGATGCTCACACAGACACCGTGGGTGGAAACAGCGTCCTCACAGGGAGGACGATTGCTTTTCTCTGCCGTTTCAGAGGTTTTTGGAATCGATCTGGTCATTTGAATTATCCAGTGACGCTCTAGTTATTAGCTCCTCCCCCCATTCAAGGCCACTGCAAGCAATGAGTGTTGCAGCTTTTGCAGCTTTCTTCTTACAGGCAGAATAAGGAAGTAATCGACCTAACAGCTTCAGTAAGAAATGATGACGTTGGTTTGGGAACTGTGGAAAACCATCAGACAGTTTTCAGCGTGTGCTTCATCTAAAAAGAAGATATTTACGACACGCTACACAACCTTTGATCTAAGTGAGGAAGAGCTGTGAGACTGTTGGGTTTAACGAGTAAATGTGCAGAAATAAACAGGTATTTCTGAGTCCTGCTGCTGAAACCTGGGAAATTAAAGCTGTGTCTGCTGGGGTCTCTTGAGAACGTAGGGGGACTCGGGGCCTCTTCAGGGGCCCCTGGAATTGGAATTGTAGGGTCCTTGTCTTAGACATATGGGACCATCCCTTCCTTTTCTAATCTGGCTTTATCCCCTTTGGGGTACATGTGGCACCAATGATCTAAACCCACTGGATTCTGCAAGGTGAGAAGGAAGTCTGGAGGATCAGGTGTGACTCCGCCCACCTCTGCAATAGTCAGAAATTACAGGAGTGGGCAGGAAAAGTAAAACAAGGTTTGTTGAGTCAAAAGTCTTCCAGAACACCTGAATGTTCTCCGACTCAGGGATGGGAGGGGCTGTGGAACTCCACCACAGACATTCAGGAATATTTTTTTAATCTTTGCTTTAAGCTTTCAGGCCTTTGACCCGTCTGGTCCTGCAGTCACATTTTGGTTGGTTTTCTCTGATGACGTCTGTCTCAGAATGCACAGAGGTCACTCGTCATGCAGTGTTCATCAGTAAACTCTACCCGGCGACTGCTTCCTTGGCTGTGCCGTCTTGCTGATACTCGTTTGACATAAAACGGTCATCATGTCTGACTCTGGGCTTTATCTTGTTGCTCCTCCTGACAGACCAATCCCAGGTTCCAAACCAAACGCAGCCTCACCTGCACCTGGAAGAGGACTTCCTCCGTGACCCGCGTCCTGTGAGGACTGGGAGTTTGACAGTCTGTCTCCACCAAAGAGACTTTTGCCGGTGAAGGCAGAGCTGTCACCAGACATTTCACCGCAGACACATGGAGGAAGTAACAGGAACCATCAGCGGCTCCGGCTTCACCTGCAACCCTTCCTCCCTCCTTTTGCTAAGTCGATGAGGACGCGGTGCTGCACAGACTGAGACCTGCTTTCACCGGGGTTACTTTGGCCAAACCCTTTTTTAGGATTTGTTGTTTTTTTAACTTTTCTGTTCTTGTGTACAAAACCTTCCTTTTTGAGTTTACCATTGATTCTTTCCAGTTTGAGTCTGGTTGTGTTCGATGAATTGTGTTATGTGCCAAAGAGCTGTCTTCACTCCTGGGGTGTGTCTGAGCTGCTCGCTGATCTTCTTCCACGATGCCGTCCACAAGTCTCTGTCTATATTTTTAGCTTTTTCTAATTTATTCTTTGACATCAGGAATTCCAAGGTTGTGATTGGAAGGTACACACAGCTGAGAGCCAATCACACAGCAGCTGGTTAAACATGTTTACATGGAGGGCTTGATGGAGGCTTGGAGCTGTCAGGACACACCCAGTCTGTTCAATGTTTTGCCCCGTTATGACCTTAACCCCCCCCCCCCCTTTTTTTTTTTTTGCTGTGTTGTAACTTTTATTTGAATTTAATAAAATATTTTTACAGAACTATCTCTGGGTGCTTTATGTAATTTAACATTCTGAACTGGATCATAGAGTAAAGTCTGGAAGCGTGTAGGTTTGTAACTCTGGGCTGTTTGGTGTTATACTATATATATATATATATATATATATA